>JAMXBB010000009.1:73441694-73515003 GCA_024138015.1 Lumnitzera littorea | reverse complement strand
GGTGGGGGAGAACAAGTAGGTCATTCGAGTTAGACGTAACCTATGCTATGTGGAGATGTGGAGCAACTAGGTAGTCTTAGTCAGATAGCACCTGTGCTAAGTAAAGTAGGTGCTCCTTCTAGCACCTCTTACCCCCCACTTTCATTGTTGAATATTTGACAATGAGAGTTAGTGTATGAGTGGGGCTTGTAAGGCTTATACTGTAATTGTCCCAAGTCTCTTTAGGTGTCATTATGCTTAGAGCATTGTGTATGAGCGAGTAGCTCATACTTATGACAATATAGGGGAATGTAATAGAGAGAATTTGTTACAATGTAAATAAGAAAGAAGAGGGGAACTTAGCTTAGATATGTGGGTTGTACTCGAATTCCCCGTTGTTAGAAGGGTGTCTGAATGTAGCTTAGCCACTTAGGTAATTCTTTTTGTATGAGTCAACAGCTCGTGCCAACCTAGTTTGACATTATTCACTTCGGGTTGTACCGTATTACAACCATGTAGGTGTGGTCGGCTTAGTCAATGCTTAGAGTTATTGGCCTTATCCAAGGCTAATTTAGAAAGCAAACTCTGGTCAAAAGGAGTGCAAGTATCTTTGATTTGCTCAGCATCTACAGTGAGAAGCCTCAAGAATAAGAACTTAGTTGTCAAATAGATGCTTTTATCAACTTGGTAAAATGGCTTGGATGCTTCGTTGTTGTTTCATCTTAGGTTTGCTATAAATCAGGTTGTGTGCAGCTCCATCTTATTTGAATTTGAGCCACTTCTCGGCTATTCAGCACAATGCTCTAACTCAGACTTGTGCAGCAGATTAACTCCCAAGGAGTACTCAGCTCATAAATACATCAAAGTTGTTTGACACAGTTTATCCTACACGGCCATTAGATTCATTCGGCAGTCGGCTTCTCAGCAATTTGCAGGCCAACAAAACGTTATTCAGCGCTATCGTTCATTTAGCATTCATTGTTGCTTGGCAGATCATGGTCAATTCAGCTTTGGCAATCAGAGCCGCTAAGGTGTTCAACTCAGCAACTTCTCATCTATCCAACCCTAGACTTTAGGTTATTAGTTTGGTGGTCTCAATAGCTTAGCTAGAGCTTCTCAGTATCGGTTTCTTGAGCAGTACCTCGGCAACTTGACATGGAGCTTGGAGTTCGAAAGTTCGTTAGAGTAGCTTGGTTGCAGGAAACTTCAGTTGCTTATCAACATGCCAAATACTCGGCCAAATGTTTGCTGAGTTTAATGAGACAACTCATTTGGAGTACACAATAGAGAAAGTGAAACAGGAATTTGGCCATTGAAATTAGTCGGCAAGAGCTAGCCATGGAGCTTAGTCGGCGACTATGAAGAGTACACCTTAGCTACTCAGGACGGAACTTCGCCACTATGCCTGATGGAGATCTACATATAGGAGCCACTTTTCATTACCTCGAGATGAAGACACGGCTTGTATGGAGCCTAGCAAATATTTATAGCCATTCGGCATGGAACTCCGCTACTCGGCATGGAACTCCGCTACTTAGCATTTATGCTTGATACAGTATTGCTCGGTAAGTTGATACTTGACACAATATTGTGCTATACGGCCATTAAATTCAGTCAACGATAGAGTTCTCGATGACAACTTAGCAATGGAGTAAAAGTGTGGTGTGCTTGAAGCTTGGCAAAGTTTCTCAGCCATGAACTGCCACATGCTTCACAAGTAAGAAACTTGACTCGGCAAAGGTGTTCGAGAGGCTTATCATCAATTCAACACTGGGAGGCATGGATGTACTGTGGAACTTCAACTAGTTGGCACTTTAGGCTCATCCTTAGCTGTCGTAAAGGAGCTTAAACAATTTCTTTTCCTCAAGAGGTGCTTACTAGAGAAGCCAATCAGAGTTCAGCGTGGTGAGCATAGCTGCTGCGAACCAAACCGATGCTAGCTCGATGAGTGCGAACGATGGGTTGGCTATTCAGCCACTAGAAATCAGTCGGCAGCAAAGTTTAACCTCTTGGTAGTTTGAAGAGTTCAGTATCAACGTACCGCAGCTTGGAGAGCTCGGCATATGTGTTCAAGCTTAAACTTGAGCAATTGACAATTCTGCCCAACAATTGATCTTGTATACAATAGTTTGGTAGCAGCTATAAACATACAGTAGGTACGCTATTACAACTATTTGGGCAGAGTATCTTTTCCACTTTTAAATTGAGAACATCCAACAGCTCAGGACTGTAAAGCTTATATTAAAACATGCTATCCTTATCGGCTTTGACAGTTTGAAGTGCTCAACTTTGCAATACAGAGAAACTTAGATAAACTGTTTAGAGCCATAGATAATTGGTTCGACACTTGAGCATTACTCAGTTCAAACACAAAACTCGGCATATCATGTGACAAACATCTTGAGTCAGCACGGCATTGGCAACACTTACTCGATAAGGAACACGACTATGAGCTCAATGCTTATAGTTTGACTTATAGATCACAACTTCTTAGTCTCAATCTGAATCCATATAAAAGTGGACAACTCTAGTAGTGGGGTGACGGCAGGTCATTCGACCACCTTTGGTCTGCCTTTGGCATTGCAATTTCAGGAGTTCGAGGCTCCAACTTGTTGCATTCCCAAACTTTGTGGAAATGAGATAAACCATGCATCACGCATATCATCATAGGAACAAACTTGTTATGCTACTGCTAGAGATCAAGTCCTTCACTGCTTCTAGCAAGGCTTTTCTTTGTGATTTACCATATTCAGCATCATGAAGTCCCATGTCTTCAAACTTCCAAGTCTAGTTGTCATTCGACTTTTGGATTTCCATCTTCTTCAAGTCATAATTCCCCAATCCTCCACTAACTAATAGCAAATATGAGGAGCCCTCGGTTACTCAAAGATGTAGTAAGAAATTATGATCTTGGTACTTGGTGAGAAGCAGTGGTTATGCTCGAGAATGGCAATTATCAACCATATAATGAAGGTTATCTAAGACGGTTTTCCACTTTCCTAGTACAAGCAAGTTATGAAGGAACGATAAAAAGTAAAAGAAATCCATCAATAAGAATAAGAACATTTAGCCATCCACCTTTACACTTGGAGACAGAAAAGCCTTCTTTCACGAACATGACAGTAGATGTCATAAAGCATCTGGAGGTTTCGCCTTTGTCCACATGTCACAAGAAGCATTTGGAGGGGAAACACCAATGTCGAATTTCAATGCAAGAGTAGAGAGAAATGTTCCAAATTTCCAAATAAGTTAGCAAATGTTGAGTGAATCTACATGAATTACATAATTTTGAGGAATCCTTCAAAATTATCATGATAGGCTGTATTCAAAATTATACATTCCCATAGACGGTGCCAATTGTTGACGGTTGATTTTTATCCCGGTGTGTGAACACCTGCAAAACATGAAAACGGCTACGGGAGGCACCAGAAGATACTTCGGTACAGCCAATACTTCGGTACAGCCACTCTGATGCCTAAGTTAGTTCCCTTGTCATGTAGAGAGAGAGATAACAAGTAGTCATAGTGTTGAGAGAATGGAAGAGGGTCCCCTTACCTAGGGTCTTGGTTGATATTTATAGTAAGTCTATGAGGATTGTCCTTGGACCGGGTCATTAGACTAAGCTTAGAAGTTGGGTCGACTAATATAAGCCCATATAACAATTATCTAAAAAAACCTATTAACAATTAAGATATCCTCTAAATTGATTTGTCTAAACCATTTAAATGAGGGATGATTTCAGCTCAAAGCTATTTGCCTAAATGGTAAGCCTCCTTTTGGTAAAACCCATAACCGTAGGTACTATATAGTCTTGAAGTGCTCATGTGACTCCTTGTTTCTGATTATTATCATTGTTGTATGCCATCTCTTCTCTCCTTCTTCTATTCTCTTACCTTAACTGCAGTAAAGTGTGCTCTATTTCAAAATTTATTAGTAGAATTTTAGCACTTCTACTCTTGCGCATAAAACACCTGTAAAGAGAACAAGAAATAACATACGTCATCAAGTCCGCCTAAATTACCAATAGAATTAAAAGGCTTAATATCTCTAATCCTTGGCAATGATGCCAAAAACTTGATATGCTTAAACTATATATATATATATATATTTGTATATATATATATATATATATATATATATATATATATATATATCACGATTACTCCAGCAAGTCGAAAACTAAGAAATTACTAATTTTATGATAGCTCTTATCAATATTTAGGTAATCAAGATTGAATTGTGAATTAACTAATTTTTAATTACCCTAAAACTGTCAAAAAGAAAATTATGATAAAATATTTAAAACTATGCAATCAGTTGAGCATGTGGGAAAAAAAGAATCCACCTTAGTTATTCAAATCAAATTGTCATTATGTTATATAGATTAATAACTATACGGTCATTCAAGTTAAATTATGATGCCTTAAAATTTAATGACTTAAATCTCTAATTAATTAGTCAGCTCCCACATCTCCAATTAACAGTGGACTCTAAATTACAATCATACACCTCTCGATGCTATAATCGTCTAATGTCCTAAATCAATTATCTCTAATGTCTTAGCAAATAATTAACTCGAAACATTGCATTAATCCCTAAATAATTTCTAATTAATCTAATTAATGCCACTCCTACATTAGTTAATAAGTTTAATTAAGAATGTCTAACAAATCCTATATCAACTCCCATATCAATAGTGTTTCTAACAATTATAACCAATAGATAATTATAATTAAAATCATAGAAATTGCAATCGTAAATCATCTATACATCTATCAACCCTATAACATGAATACAATTATCATCTAAATTATCTAGGGTTTCATCAGTTCCCACAAATTAAACTTAGCCAACCATGGAAATTAAAACAAAAGCACATATAACAATTGAATTTGCAAAGTTCATAATTAAAAATAAAAACAAATCATCGAATTGCATAAATATAAATAGAATAGAGATCATCAATTCTATAATTATGATGAATAAACTTTAATTGTAACTCTAAGGATGATTTCTATAGCAAAAGCGAAGTCTTCTCAACTATCCATGAAATTCTAAAGAAAAACTCTTCAAAAATAAAACCTAACTTCTTCTAAGACTGTCTAACTCTAAAGAAGATGAAAAAATCCCTCCCAAGTATCAATTACATGCCTATTTATAGAGAAAACTAGGATTGTCTGTCAACTAGCTATACTTTCATTGAAGGCTAGCCATGAAAGCTGGCAATGTAGAAGTCTAAAGCAGCCGGTATAGAGTATAGGCTAGCCTAAGGTCAACTGCCTTCAATTCCAAAGTGTCGTAGATCAATTCGGGCTTCATTCGTTTGTGTAAAACTCTTCCAAATTGATTGTATTTCCACTTTGAATCCTCCAAAACTTGAAATATCCAAATGAAAATACTTAAGTACCATTTCTTAATGATTTCTATAAAATCAATAATAATTTAACCAAATTTGCACACTAAAATATGAGTAAGATATGCCTTTATCATTAAGGTAAATCCAGACAAGGTCTCTGAGGCTATAAATGACTCGCCTCGTTCCTCAGCTTCCCTATTCCTTCTGTTGGGCCGCAATTTTGGCCCATTGTTTGGCAATCTTCTAATGCAATTTCTAGAACTCCTCGATACGTTGTAGGCCGAATTGACTTTCTCCTTAGGAGCTTAGGTTGATAACCATATCCAAGGGTAAGTTTGGGTTAAGTCCATAGATAACCTCAAATAGTGACCTTCCTGTCAAGTTGTGAGTTAAGTAGTTGTAAGTGAACTCAATTACAAGTTAGCATAGATCCCAATCATGTAGATTCTTCCTAACAGTAGCTTAAAGGAGGTTACCAACTATCATGTTTACAACTTTTATCTAGCCATCTATCTAGGGGTGGCAAGAAGTATTGAACATGAGCTTAGTGTTAAGCTTCTTCCATAGGGTTCTCTAAAAGAAGCTCATGAACTTCGAGTCTTGATCAAATACAATACTCTTTAGTATTCCGTACAGTTGTATGAATTCCTATAAAAAGAGGTTAGCAACAAATAAGGCATCGTTGGTTTTGTGGTAGGGGATGAAGTGGCTCATCTTATTGAACCGATCAACCACTACCATAATAGTTATGCCTTTTTGAAGTTTGAGGTAGGTCGAGCATGAAATCCATGCTTAGATTAGTCCATGGCCATTCAAGTATTGGTAAGGGTACGTACTCCCCATATAGTTCCTTTTTGCCCTTTATATGTTTACACAACTTGCACCTCTCAAGAATTCAATGCACATCCTTATCACCCCAAGCCAATAGAAATGTTCTTTCAGCATCTTAACCATTCTCTTCTCACTAAAGTAGTTGGCTAAGCCTCCAACATGTGCTTTTTGGACTAGTAACTCTCTAGCAAATCCACTCGACACACAAACTTGCTTACCTTTCATAAAAAACCCTTGGCTCAATTAGAATCCATCCATAACTCATCCAATGTTGCACTTAGCCACTAAAGGTCCAAAATACATATCATGCTCATACTAATCATGTAGGGTGCCAAATCTAAGTATCTTAGCTTACAATGCCATACTAAGGACATGTCAATGAGAGAGTGCATCGGCCACAATATTGGTACTTCCCTTCTTATAGCTAAGATATAGCAAAAAGCTTCCACGAACTCAACCCATTTTGCATGACATAAAGAAAGTTTTTGTTGCCTTCACAAATGTTTGAGAGATTCATGGTCTATGTAGATGATGAATTCTCTTGGCAGCAAGTAGTGTTGCTAGTTCTGAAGTGCTTAGACAAGGGAATGCTAAGTAATTTAGGGTAACTCCTCTAAGTTTCTTACTAAAATAGGCAACTGGTAGGCGCTCTTACATAAAAATAGCACTAATGCTGACTCTACTAGTTCAAAAACTTTCTCAAAATCAAGTAGGGCACATATTGGGATTGAGGTTAACTTAGACTTGATGTAAACCCCGCGAATTTAGCTTTTTAAGTATAGAAACAAATGTCTAAACTGTAGATGATTTCCTGAACTCAAAAGAGTCAGTAAGATTTAAAACCAATTAAAATCTCAATCCAAAACCTAAAGTGGATACGAAAAACCTTAAATCATCAATTGAATCCCTAACCACATACGAAGACCCTAAAACCTCGAACCTCATCAAAACCCTAAGATGATAATCGAATATTTAATCGCGTAAGAATATATGAAACCCTAAATGTGTAAAAACATTAGAGATTGTGCCCTAAAGTAATAAAAATCCTAAAACTATAACTTCAAGGATATAAAAGCACTAATTCACCATGATATACCCTAAAACCCTAATTGATAATATAATGCTCATATTTTGCCAAATCATTAGTAAAAGGTTAGAGATGACCCTCATTCATGCTTATATGATTCGAATCCTCAAGTAATCCATTAGAAACTAAGATAATGAGTCATAGATTATATTTATCCCTTAAGTATGTGATTAAGATAGTATTACATAGAGTTAAGGGTATAGTTGAAGATTAGGTTAAATGTAGTAAACCTTAATACCCTAAATGCTATTTTTCATCTCAATTATACTAAGTAGCTTACCAAATGATGTATATAGGATATAAATACCTAATGGAAGATCTCATTATCTATTTTTACTAATCAATTCACTAAATTTCTTATTTCCCTTCATTTCCTTAATCTTTCTCCAAATTTTTCCTAATTAGTTCATTATGTACACAAAAGGGTCTTTATTTTTTTGAAAGTTGACCAAGTCAACACATGTTGACCAAGGTCAAAATGTTGACCAACTCAACACATGTTGACTAAAGTCAACACTTTGAAAAGTCAACAAAAGACTGAAGAGATAAAGAAAATATCTCTTCGTTAATGATGGCTTTTCTTTTCTTTCTTTTTGATTTTTTTTCTTCTCCTTTTCTTCTCAATTGCCGTCCACATTTTCTCCCTTCTAGACCCCACCATTTTCTTCCTTTCATTATGAAAACAAGACAAAAGAAACAAACCAAAACCTCTCTTTCCATGCCGAGAGCATCTTCTTCCTCTTTCACTTTCACAATTTCATTTTTGTCTCCATGACTCCAACACAATTAAAGGTATGTCTTTAAGTCATTTTATGTTGCTTTATATTATTCATTAGTTAGTTAATTAGGTAGATTAGATAAGTAGTTATGTGTTTAGTGTTATCTTGAAGAAGAGGGAACAAAGTTCCCATCTTTAAATGTAGAAATCTAGGAATTATGAAGAAGAAGAAAGGAAAACAAGAATATGTGCTTAAAGAATGTGTATATGAGGTAAACCGAAAAGAAGGGAAGCATGAGAAGCATGGTACATGAGTATTTTCCATGTACATAACCTAAATTAAAACAAAACCTAACCATACATACTTATACTACACTAATTACACACTTAAAAACATAAAAGAATGAAATTAGGAAACTTTTCTTAAGGAAAAGATTAGGCATACGAATTTGTGTATAAAAATACGTATCTAACCGTATAGGTATATGAGTATGTATACATGTATAAATACGATATAAGTCTAAGTAAATGTATAAGTATATATATGTATAAGGTATATGTACATAAGCATAAGGGAAGGAGTAAAATGTACATAAGACATGTACATATGAAATAAGCATGAGGAGAGGCTTATGTAATTACATAATGAGGTAAGTGATGAGGTAAGCACATGATGACATAAGCCAGACATAAGCAAGTGATGACATAAGCCAAACATAAGCAAGTAATGACGTAAGCGATGACATAAGCGTAGGTTTAGAAAATGAGAAAGTAAGAAGAGTGTATAATAATTAGGTACTTAACTTAATAAACCCTAAGACACTTTCTAAATTGGATCATACTTAATTAAGTACATGAATTAATAATAGCAAAGTAAAAGCCCCTAAGTATAAGACTAAATGGCTAATTAAATCATTAACTACTAAAATGGAACATAAAACTAGCCAATAGGAATAATTAAACTTTAATAAGATAAAATTTCAATAAATTTAGCCCATATTGTAAAACACTGGTCTTAACGTCCAAAACAGACATCACCGTATGAACGTGCATCCGAAAACGATGAAAAACAACTATAAATTTGTAAATATTGAAAATAAAATGAAAAAGTTACGTACTAGTAACAATTAGGTTTAAACGAAAAAGGGCTGATAGTAATCTAAGTAGAATTAGGTAGATAGATATCTAGAACCATTAGTTGAGTCAACTACTTATTATCCTTGTTATTTCGTAATGATCAGGTGATCCTGACGAGGGCGAGGATCTCCCGATCGGTTATTATGACTAGAGCGAGTCATCATAGTCAAGTGAGTACTCCCGATGACTCTATAGTTGTTTATGCTTGTAGTTAGTGCACTTAAATTGAATATCAATAACTTGATGCATGGGGTTTTAGGATATGCGTGTGCTTGATATTGCTTGATTGATTGTTGTAAGAAATAGTGTTAAATACAATAATTGGTGATTTGATGGTATGATTGATTTTTATGTGATTTGGATGGTTTGCTGATATTGATTGATAACCTCATAATTTGACCTAATTATATTTGGCTTATCTTAAATTAAAAAGGGTCATGCATTATCCATGCATCGCATTACTTATTCTGGCCGTCACTTCACGCGGGTTGGTAATGAAGGGCCTTGGAGGGATGGATTCCCACATGATTTGATTAGTACCGTGCAGGAGCATGGGTACAACAAGACCCTACCCTTGGCTCGCGGGTTCTATTGGTGCTGGAGACGCTAACTGTGGGTGGCTAGGGGTTGCATCTAGAGACCACTGCTGTAGGGTGTGAGTGTAGACTGCGGGGGCCACCTCACCACTAGGCCTGGGACTTTGTGAACTATTGGATTTTTAGAAATGGAAATGTATTTTTGTGAAATACAGGATTCTAAGTTATGGGTAAAAACCCAGGTGCTAGAGCCCGGTCGTGATTGGTGCTGATGAATCTCCAACCCTTATCTCGGAGGGCGTTAAAATCCGATATTGTATGCAGTACCGGTCAACTGCATATATTGTTTAGCATTCTACGTGTATATGCATTCATATGGTTGTAATAATTTGTTTGATAACTTGTCTGCTAGTATGGTATGAGGGATAGCTCACTAAGCTCTTGTAGCTTATTCCCCAATAGTCTTTCTTTTGCAGGTTTACATACGATGGGATTAGGATAACTCTCGAGTGCTGAGTGCGAGATGAAGATATGTATATTAGTGTTAGAATTAGTTGAGATCTTTATAAGTAATACATAAACACTCTTTATAGAAAATATTCACATATTAGAATTTAGTGTAATTTAATTCTACCTGCAGTTTTATAATGTTGGTAATCCTGTCTTATTATTTGGTAGGGGATACCGACTTTTTGCGGTTCTGAGGAACTGTGGGATATTGGACACCCATAGTTATTTATATTTGTATTCTATAGTAAATTAATTACTTAAAAATTAGTAACCTTAGTGATTTATTATTTAAAGTCTTGCAATCTCTGACTTGCAAGACGGTTTTCATATCATGAGTGCACACATATTATAGAAATTTTAGGTAATCCTACTAGGCCTCCTTTAGGGTCCTGACACTTGATCTCATCATAGCTTCTCTGAGCTTTCTTGAACCACTTGAACTCAGAGTTTCTCTTAATCAACTTGGTTAATAAAGCACTTACGGAACTAAAGTTTTGAATGAATCTTCAATAAAATGAAGTTAGACCATGAAAACTCCTCACTTCAACAGCACTAGTTAACGTCGGCCACTCAAGGATAGCTCGAACCTTCTCATCATTAACTCTGATTCTTCCTTCAGAAACAACATATCCAGGGAATACAACCTTGCTTTAACATAACACACATTTCTTTAAATTGTTGAAAAACTTCTTAGCACAGAGGATATCAAACATAGATCTTAAGTGCTTAACATGAGAGATAAGGTTAGCGCTATAGACTAAATTATCATCAACGTAAACTACTACACATGTGCCAACTAAATTCCTCTAAACATGGTTTATGAGTAACATGAAGGTGCTCAATACATTTGTTAGACCAAACAGCATCACCATTCACTCGAATAGACCATCCTTTGTTTTGAAAGCAATCTTCCATTTGTCTTCGAGTCTCATTTGTATTTGGTAGTAGCCACTCTTCAAATCAATCTTCAAAAAGATGCGAGCACCATGTAACTCATCTCACATATCATCCAACTACAAGATCGGATATCAGTATTTAATAGTGATTTTGTTGATTACTTGACTATCAATGCACATTGTTTAGGAGCCATCTTTCTTCGGCACCAGGACAACTAGTATGGCATAAGGGCTCATGCTTTCTCGAACATATCCATGATTAATCAACTCATCTACTTGTTTCTTTAACTTGGCTACCTACTCAAAGTTAAGCCTGTAGGTAAGTCGGTTAAGAAGAATAGCTCTAAGCTAAAGATCAATGCAATGCCCAATGCTTATCATGGGTGGTAACCCTCTTAGCAGGAAAAGGGTTGGCATACTCTTATAATAATATCTACACCTTGGCAAGTAAGCCTCCGGCTTGTCGCAATTTTAAAAGCTTCCTTACTAACAGGAGCACATACTCTTCTATCTTGATATCTCTAAAAAACTACGCTTGGGAAATCACTAGGGACTTCTATTGCAGTGTTCAGGTAATCTTCTCTTCTGACTCTTGCACTTCTTTGGGGCTCATTAGGGTCAGTATAACCTTCTTCCCATCCTTTTGGAACATATGAGTACTTTTATACCCATCATGCAATACTTTCAAATCAAACAACCAGGTCGGCCCAGCAATATGTGTAAAGCGCACATGGGTAGGACATCGCATAACACCTCATCCTTATATTTGTTATGAACAGTAATGGGCACTCTAACTTGCTAGGCAATGGGTAGACCTCCCTTCTCATTCAACCAATGAATCTTGTACAACTTAGGGTGCGGGTAGGTTAGTAACCAGGGCCTTGAGTACTTCTTATGCTATGACATTAGTACAACTTCTTCCATCAATGATTAATGCGTAAAGCTTTCCATTCACTTAGCAATTCGTACGGAAGAGGTTCTACCTTTGCTCGTCCTCTTTGGAAATAAAGGTACTAAGAGATCTTCAAACGATGAGACAATACTCAGCCTTTAGCTCGGTAAGGTTACGGCATCGAGATCTTCTATAAATCCTTTCAGCACTCGATCAACTACCTCTTCCTCCTCTCCTTCACTAGCACCTTCCACTTTAAACCGAGGCTTATCTCTTTTGATGGTCATGATACATTGGTCTGTACATTAACTAACAAAGTTTCCATGCTGAGACATTTGAAACACTTGATCTCTTGAGTCTTCCTTCCTGAGCTCTGACTTTGGTCCCTTCGAGACCTCAAGCTCCTCAACCTTGCCCTTGCCTCGGCTATCATCAGGCCAGCTTGGCACCTATCCTCAGCAGTCCACCTCAGAATTGTTTAGCACTTGGTTGTTTCTAGGTTGATTTGGCATACCACTTTAGGTCAGCAATCCTAGTTGGCTACTTGGCATTCAGCTAATCTAGTTTGGCCTCTACTTTTTGACCCTTTGTGCTACTTGGATGACTTTACCTAAAGTCTCAAGCCTCTATAACTTTACTATATTATTAATTTCATTTCTAAGCCTAGAAATGAATCGTATTATAGTTTGAGTCTCGGGTTGTCAACATTACATCGGATCATCAACAATTGGAATTCTCAAATGTACTCATCTACTGATCTATTACCTTGCCTAACGTCTTGGAGTCATCAAAAAGTGTTTTGTTCATAGAATTCTAGAACAAATCTACTCCTCAAAACTCTATTTATCTCATTCCACGTTTAGATTTTACGTCGAGCTCTCTAGCATGCACTCTGCAACTTTTTCCACTACATTGTTGCATACCCAAAAAATTCTAATGCAACCACTTGAATACGAACAGCATCTTCATAATCATGAAAGTTAAATATCTTCTTGATCTTCTCTTCCCAGTCTAGGTAGTCATCAACACTACCAGACCCATTAAAGCTTAGAATCTCTCAACTCCTCTAGGAGCTCTAAGCTCATGCTCCTCAACTCCGTCATATAGCTCTTCTTCATCGTACTCCTCAACTTCATCCAACGCTAGTCTCCTTTTAGCAACTCTATTAGCATGTAAGGGTAGAGCTTGGTTCATATTAATTAGTTATAGCACTTGTTTCTTATCCATTTTCCTTCTTAGCCTTTCTCTCACTTCTCAACCTTGTTTAATAGCTTCTTCTTGAGGCTTAATCTCTATGACCCTTTGTACAAAAAAAAAAAAAAAAAAACCAAACTGGACACTTAAGGTAACATACCAGTTTAGCAACCTAATTTAATTGTGGTACTGCCTGTTTTTTAACATAGAAATTTATAGAAAAAGTCTTAATATAGCTATTTTTATCCATAATATGCTAGCCCTAAAGATCAAATATATTACTGTTGTGTTAGCCTAAAAAAGAGCCATTTTTAAGGAGGGATTTTAAAAGAAAAGGGGGAACTATAAAGTGGTATTACTGAGCTTATGTCATAAGATCAATATAATGATCAGTAGGAGAATTTTAAATGGTATTAATTAATTTTAAAATAGCAAGGTCTTCTATCTGCTCATCAGTAGTTCGTGAGGTTTGTTAAGTAACACCACCACAACCATAAGCATCACTTTTGGTATCATTAATCTCTTCTTGAATACTAGGATTTGACATCCTTACTACAAAGCTTCAGTAAATGCTTTACTCACATGGGAAAAATTCACAAACTTAGAAAATATGACTTAAATAGTGAAATAAGACTTGCTCTGTTTTCAAGTGCAAAACAAAGTACAACATAACAAACACACTAGCAATAACTATCCCAACACAACTTTCAACCGCAACCTCAAACTCTGATACCAAGATTATATGATATGCTTAAGAGTAGAGTAATCATTAGGACTTACTATAAGGAATGGGAACCAAATGGGTCCTTTAAGAGATCGAAGAAAAATGGGATAAAGTGGTTGGCAAACATAACACAATAGCTTATGTGAAGCTACTCGAAGAATGTGACTCACCAACGAACACAACACAACTCAATACTTTGCTTGATATGACACATAAGCTAATGTTAAGGTCCACCACCATTAATCTTGAGCTACTCGACAATACTAGATAAGAGTGTAAAGAGACTATACTCGAAGAAAAATATCTCACAAGAATAAGTATATTAAATATCTAAGAGGCATGTAAGATATTTTAGCTATAATGAAAATGGACTATTTATAGTAAGTCCCTAGGGTAATATTACAAATAATAAAAATTACAAAAAGCATAAAGAAGAAAGGGATTCCTAGTATGTACATAAAGGGTAAATAGGACAAATGAAGAAAAGGAAAAATAGTACAATGTCAAAAAAAGTGATGGATAGGTGGCAACTTGTTAATGGGTTCATTTTAGTGAATCTTAAGGCATGGCAGCTAAGCTGGGTTCAAGATGTGGCGATTGCAAATAAGTAGTACTTGGAATTGCCAGGATGAATAAGGGATGTCGCTATTCAGTAAGATGAAAGAGAAGGACTTGGGATGTAGAGGCTTCAGCCTCGACATTTGGCAACTCAAACTCAACACTTAGCTAGTTGGCCTCGGTATGTGAGTAGTTGGTGGTGACACAAGGATCAGAATAGAGCAAGGTGTATCCAAACTAGGTTCTCAAGGAGTGTGATGGGAATCAAGCTACTGGACCCCTAAACCGTAGCCGAGCTCGAGGACTAGAGGGACTGGCATGACGAATCCTTCTATTCCAGTCAACCCCTGCCAAAGCCAAATACTTCCTTACCAAGTCACCCTTCATGCCGAGCCGTATGACTGCTCATCTTTCTATAGTGTACCAAATTGAAGATTACTCTCTTACACCCAAACCGACTAATTACTTGGCATCTTCCTTGTTGAGAAGCCGAGAAAGAGAGACTCTGGACCAACAAAGCCATCCCTGCTCGGAAAGCTAGCTATCCGTACTTTTTTTTCTGTACCTTTTAACAACCTTGCCAATGTAGCATTGTAACATGTACAGTATCATGTATAGAATCCATTGCACCAATGATTGTTTTTCTTATATATTCATTATTACCTTTTTATACCCTGATCTTTACTTCCTTAGGAAATGCTCTTTTTGTCTTTTCGTTTTTTGTTAAGTTGCCCTAACTTATGGGTATAAATATCCTTATACTTGTAACTGTGAGAAGACACATCATTCTTAATACATTTTGAGTATTTTCTTCCTTATGTAAACACTATTTGTTTACTTTCGACATCACTCTTATCCTTTCCCTTAAGCAAGGTTAAGTGGCGAGTAACCTCATTGGACCAATTCGTACATCACATTGAATCATGCCGTGAGTCCTTGGAAGTTCCATTGGTGCATCATATCTTCTAGAGCTATTCGTGGGTTTTGCTTATTGTTTTATTTGTCATTTTTTCCCTTTCACGCTTTCCCCATTAATCCTTTTCGAGCTTTTTGTAAGCTTGGACTCATTCAATGACCGACCTTATCTGTTTTTGGTCACAATTCACAATGCGGAGGTTTCATGTGAACTGTAGCAGTTCTTCTTAAAGTTTTGTTATACTCTATTTTGTGTGTCTAAAATAGAGTAAGTTACTATGTTCATTTGATTGTTGTGTTGTTAACTATTAATTTCTTGAAGTATTTGTTTGAGCTTTGAATCTATGAGGAAAAATTATAGACCCAAGTATGAATGTTGGTACTAGTAATGATAGTGGAGTTGTCCACCATAGACGATAGTCTTAGGGAACTCCCAGAAGCACTGACGAGAAACTTGATGAGGTAGCTAACCTCTTAATAGATATGACTCAAGCTTTTCATGCATTGTCCTACCGACCTACTGAGGCCATGCAAAATACTCCACAAGCTGCTTAACCTATTAGAAGTTAAAGCCTAGCTTGACCATTTCGAGGTGGAGGAGTTAACGGATGAGTAAGGCAAAGGATAGAATTGAAAGAACTTAATGAAGAGGAAGAAAAGTATTTTAAAGAAGAGAATGTACGAATCCTTAGAGTATTCGACCATGTGAAGCTTCGAATTCTAAGTTTCAATGGATCTAGGAATGTTGATGAGTATCTGGAGTGGGAAGAGAAGGTGGAGCGTGTGTTTGATTACTATCAATATGAGGATTATGAGAAGTGAAAACTGCTACTGATGAGTTCTCTTGATATGCTGCCATATGGTGGAAGAATTTTTAAGCCATGAGAAGACGAAAGGATTACCAAGAGATTAAGACTTAACCCAACATGAAGAGAGTACTCAAAAATAGGTTCATATTGGAAACTTACCTTTAAGATACTTTTACTCGGCTTCAAGAGTTGAGACAAGGAGGCTAAACTATTGACAAGTATGTTCAAGAGTTCCAATTACTGATGATCCGTTGTGAAGTAGAGGAACCACTAGCTCGAACAATATCAAGGTTAGTTACTAGGTTGAGAGGATACATTTGAGACGTTGTGAAGCTCCAACAATTTGACATAATGGATGAAGCTGTTAGGATTGCTCAGCGAGTAGAGAGGCAAAGAAGGAGCCATGAACCGACAAGAATGTCGACTAGCGGACTCAACAAAGTAAGTCACTAAGCCCAGTCAAGTACAAAGCCGAGCAGAAAGGCCAACCTAATGGTGAAGTGTCAACCCGAAGTTATGAGAAGGGGTAAGGGTTTGGTAGGAAGACCAGCCAGATCAAGTGTTTCAAGTATCAAGGGTTCAAACACATGGCTACTCAATGCCCAAATCGAAGGACAATGGACATCAAGGGAGACATCCCGAAGTTAGAAGTAGAAAGTACAGATGAGGAACCTAAGGAGGAGGAGGTTCCTGCTAAGAAAGAGTTAATTGAGGAGGACATGTTTACTGAGGATTTGGATAAGCTACTCGTAGTTATTTGATGCACTACAAATGTTAAGCCTTAGCAAAAGGAGGAGTAGAGAGAGAACTTATTCTATACCACCTATAAGGTGAATGATCAGGTGTACACCCTTATCGTGGATAGTAGAAGTTGCACCAACATGGCATCAACCAATCTTGTTTCAAAACTGAAGTTACCGACTGTTGCACATCCGAGGCCATACAAGTTACACTGGTTAAGTGAGAAAGGAACATTACATGTCACTTAGCAAATAATACTATCGATCACTATAGGGAATTACTCTGACCAGATTTTCTACGACATACTGCTCATGTGTGCTTCCCACGTATTGTTGGGTAGATTGTGGTTGTTTGATAGGAGAGTTATACATGACAACTATAAGAATACGTATATGTTCGAGAAGGATGACCAGAAGATCACGTTGAACCCGATGCCGCCAAGAGAAGTTAATAAGTTACATACGAACCTTGCTCGTGAATTGAAGAAAGCTCTAGTGATGAGTAGAGCCGAGCTCCGAGACACCATCAATGCGATTGAGTCAACCCTCTTGTTGATCAGGTGACTATTGGAAATGAAAGAGTGGGGTGAGTTTCCTTAGGAGATCAAGGAGTTATTAGATGAATATGCCGAATTGTTCCCAAAACAGTTACCTAAGGGGTTGCCCCCAACTTAAGGCATAGAATACTGCATTTACTTAGTACGCAGTACTGCATTACTAAATAAGTCAACTTATCGGATGAATCTCGAGTAGGCTTCTGAGCTCCATCGTCAAGTCAATGAGTTGTTGGAGAGAGGTTATGTAAGAGAGAGTCTTAGCCCTTGTGCTTTTCCTGCACTTATAGTACTAAAGAAGGATAGAACATGGCGAATGTGTGTAAACAGCCAAGCCGTGAACAAGATCACGATCAAATATAGGTATCCAATCTCAAGGCTAGAAGACATGTTAGATGAACTCAGTAGAGCCAAGATTTTTAGCAAGATTGATCTAAAATCTAAGTACCATCAAATCTGCATGAGGCTAGGAGACGAATGGAAGACTAAATCCAAGACTCGACATAGACTTTACGAACGGATGGTCATGCCCTTTAGCTTATCGAATGCCCCAAGCACTTTCATGAGACTAATGAACCATATGTTGAGACATCTCATAGGGAAGTACGTCATGGTGTACCTTGACAACATCCTAGTCTACAGTATCAAAATGCCGAGTCACTGTGAACATCTCAAAGCACTCCTAGATATCTTCAGTGCCGAAAGACTATTCGACAATCTTAAGAAATGCTCCAAGAGGAAGTGGTATTTTTGGGCTATGTAGTCAATGAAGGAGGCTTGTGAGTCAATGATGAAAAGATTTGAGTAATTGTCGAGTGGCCGACTCCTACTACTTATGAAGACATATGAAGTTTCCATAGACTGGCTTCGTTTTACAAAAGATTAATCAGGAATTTGAGTACCCTCGCTACGCCACTTACTGAACTAATGAAGAGAAACACCGTCTTCTGATGGGGAGAAAGGGAGGAGAGGAGCTTTGCCGAAGTAAAAGAAAGATTGACCTTTGCCCCGATGTTAGTAGTACTTAACTTCAACAAAATTTTTTAGCTGAAATGTGACGCATCAAGCATTGGAATAAGTGCTATCCTAATGCAGGAAGGCTAACTAATTGCCTTCCATAGTGAGAAGCTCTAAGGACCCTAGTTGAATTACTCCGTGTATGACAAAAAACTTTTGGCACTAATTCGAGCACTGCAAGTATGGTAACACTATTTACTATGAGAGAATTTGTCATATATACTGACCATGAATCACTATGGTACCTTCAAAGTCAAACTAAGTTGTTGAAGTGGCAAATGAGATAGGTTAAATTCCTTAAAGGATTCAATTTTGTGATTAAGTACAAGCAGGGAAAGAGCAACATAATTGTAAATGCTCTTTCGAAGAGATATGTGTTTTTATCAGAGCTACAGACTAGATTGTTTGTGTTTGCAAGTATCAAAGAATAGTACTCCGAGAACTAATACTCCAGACCCATAATTTTGCAATGCATCGATGGGAAGATAGTGGACAAGTATCATGTAGAGGATGGCTACTTGTTCTGAGGCAGAAAATTATGCATGCTGAATTGTTCACTGAAGGAGCTACTGATTAAGGAAGCTTATCGTGGAGGACTCTCCAGACATTTTGGAGAAAGCAAGACCTGTAAACTAGTGAATGGCCACTTCTTTTAGCCGAGAATAAGGAGAGATGTGCACCAAATTATTGAAAGCTGTACTGTATGCAAGAAGACCAAATGTCAAGCCGAACAAGGGAGATCAATGCCCCTACCTGGTTCAACGAAGCCTTGGACTAAAATGAGTGTAAACTTTGTTCTCGGATTATTGCGAACTACCCGAGGCAAAGATATTGTAATGGTCGTTATAGATAGGTTCGGTAATATGGCACACTTCGTGCCTTACACCAAGACTAACAACGCTTCGGCTATTGCTTCTCTTTTCTTGCAGGAGATTGTACGAATACACAACGTGTCAAGAAGTGTAGTCTTTGATAGAGACCCAAAGTTCTTTAGCCATTTCTAAAGAACCTTGTGGCTTTAGCCGGGGACCAAATTACTCTTTAGTACCTTATGTCACCCCCAAACTGACGGCTAGATAAAAGTAGTTAATCGCACTTTCGAATCACTGCTCCGAGCTATAGTGGGTAAGAACTTGGCTAATTAGGACATCTGCTTACCAGTGGTTGAGTTTGCCTACAACTGAACAATACATGATACCACTAAGTAGACTCCTTTGAAAGTTGTCTATAGATTCAATCCCGAGTTACCCTTCAACCATACTGTTGTACCAATACCTATACAAGAAGACCCTAACACCTTGGCTAGAGCACAATCCCTTCAGCACATCTATGACAAGGTCACTTGACACATCAACTAAGCTACTAGAAGAATATGAGAAAAGACCAAGGATAAGATGGCCAAACAATTGCAACTAGGAGACTAACTGTAACTGTACCTCAACAAAGAATAGTTCCCTAACAATAGGAGGAATAGATTATCTGCAAGAGCAAAAAGACCTTTCAGAATCATCTAGAAGATCAATGATAATGCCTATAGATTGGAATTGCTCGACGGCTATGGGGCTTTTGATGCCTTCAACATTGCTAACCTTAATCCGTATCACCCTGATGGAGAACTGAGCAAGGACCATTCAGATTTGATCTCAAATCTAAAACAACCTAAAAGGAATGATGAGAATTAGGTTGTCGGAGCCTTGACCCATAGCCGAGCCTGATGACTAGAGGGATTGGCACGACAAATCCTTCTATTCTAGCCAACCCCTGCCGAGGCTAAGGTCGAGTACTTCCTTACCGAATCCCTTCATGCCGAGCTATATGACCACTCATCTTTCTGTAATGTGTCGAATTGAAGATTACTCTCTTATGCCCGAGCCGACCAATTACTTAGCATCTTCCTTACCGAGAAGCCAAGAAAGAGAGACTCCAGATTGACAAAGTCATCCCTACTCAAATAAGCCAATTATCAATACTTTTTTGTCCACACCTTCTAACAACCTCGCCAATGTAACATTGCCACTTGTACAGTATCATGTGTAGAATCCGTTATACCAATTATTATTTTTCTTATATATTCAGTTTTACCCTTTTGTACCTTAATCTTTACTTCCTTAAGAAATGCCCTTTTGTCTTTTCCTTTTTAGGTAAGTTGCCCTAACTTATGGGTATAAATACCCTAGTACTTATAACTATGAGAAGACACATCATTCTTAATACATTTTGATTATTTTCTTCCTTGCATAAACACTGTTTGTTTACTTTCAGCATCACTCCTATCATTTTCCTTAAGCAAGGTTAGGTAGCGAGTAACCTCATCAAACCGATTCATGCGTCACATCGAATTGTGCTGTGAGTCCCCCAAAGTTCCATTAGTGTGCTATATCCTCTAAAGCTGTTCATGGGTTTTGCTTATTATTTCATTCGCCATTTTTGCCCTTTTGCACTTTCCCCATTAATCCTTTTCGAGTTTTCTGTAAGCTTAGACCCATCCAGCGACCTACCTTATCTGTTCTAGGTTACGATTCACAACAAGTTTGCCTACTATTCTTCTGTATACTGTGTTTTGTTCTCAACAGGCTGACAAGAGAAAATTCTTCTAGCAAGAGACTGAAGGCATTAAAGGTGTATGTGAGTAAGAGGGCTAGAGGTCAGCAATCCATCATAATAAATGGGTATACATATATATATATATATGATTATTAATACCTAAGAATAAATATACTATAACTTAAACTTATCAATATGCTGACTGTTGTTTTACTTAACAAAATTGTAGAAATTTAGTTTAGAATGCTTGGGTAACTTTCAGATGGAAAGGAGAAGAGACTCCAATAGATTATAAGATTAAGATGCAGTGTTTACTCTTAGATATAGTTGATTGGCATATGTTTGTGACTATAGATGATAACTATTTTAAGGGATTATCCTATAGTCTTCAGCATCACTAACACCTTATGATCCTAGATTTGAGACATCACTATGATCAATATATCATAATTGTAGCCTAATGCATCTCCAAGGTTAGACACACAAAGAAGCACCATAACGAAGGGAAGCAAAGGAAACAAAGAAAAGCTAGCAAAGTCTGGGAAGCTATCAATTGGAGATGACACACCAATTTATCTTACTCAACCTATAATTAGCCAAATATGACTCACTAGTCCAAACTGAAGGGTCACTCACCACTACTCCTAGCTAAAGGGAACAGATGAGAGTTAAAGGGTAATGAGAACACTAGGGTTGCTCAAAGAGAAACTTGAATAATATTATGATAATGACGATTAATGACTACGTATAATAAGTGGGGATTTATATTATTGTTCATTAGGGTTACTTTACATGTATGAGGTGAATCCATACTAAGTCTCTTGGCTTGAAAGAAACAATTCAGTAGTCTCAATTACCAATCTCTTGTTGTCTCTAATTGAACTTAGTGAGCCTCCTTATTACAGTTTGGTGTAACTCCTACAATTCCTAGGTTCAATCAACTTCGGATTAACTTTCTTCAATAGCTACGAGGGTACTAATCAAGTCTAGGGGGATAGTGGAGTTGAGGCTGTAGACGACTTCGAATGAGGTCTTTCCAATGGTGATATGGACAATTTGGTTATATGCAAATTCTACAGATGGTAGATATAGATCCCATTCCCTCAAGTTCTTTCCCACAATAGCTTTGAGTAAGTTGCCTAGCGTCTTGTTTACTACTTCAGTCTGGCAATTAGTTTGAAGGTAGCTACTAGGGCTGAACACTAGTTTAGTTCCAAGTCTTCTCCATAGAGTTTTCCAAAAGTAGCTTAAGAATTTTTTGTCCTAATCTAAAATAATGGTCTTCGGCACTCCATGTAGTCAAACAACTTCCTACAAAAATAAATCAGCAACATATACAACATCGTCAGTTCAATGGCATGGAATGAAGTGTGCCATTTTACTGAAGCGATCTACTACAACAAATATAGAATCTTTTCCCTTAGATGTCCAAGGCAACCCTAAGACGAAGTCCATGTTAAGGTCAGCCTAAGGTAAGGTTAGTGTTGGCAGAGACATATATTCTCCATAGGGCTCTCTTTTTCCCTTAGCTCGCTTATACACTTCACAACTACCAACTACCAACTACCTTATGGACATCCTTGACCAAACCAAGCCAATAAAAATTTTCCTTGAACAAATTGGCTATCTTAGTCTCTCTAAAGTGACCAGATAATCCACCATTATGAGCTTCCCTAACCAAAAACTCATGCATAGAATAGTTTGGTATATACAGTTTTAGGTCCTTAAACAAATAGTCATCTCGGACATAATAGCCTCCAATAGCAACTCCATATCTGCATTGCTCTACAATAAGACCGAAACAAGGATATGAGCATACTTCTCAATGATAAGCAAAAATCCTAATAATTTTGTCTACAAAGTAGTTAGTAAGGTTTGTCGATGTGACAAAGCATTAGCAACCACATTTGTGCTAGATAACATACGAAAATCCTTCTACGAACTCTAACCACTTAGCTTCTCTCTTCGAGAGTTTATTTTAACTCCCAAGATGCTTCAATGACACATGGTTACTGTAAATAACAAACTCTCATGGCAAGCAGTGCTGCCAAATAGTAAGAGCTTAAAAAAGTGAGTATAACTCTTTCTCGTATATAAAATAATTCAAGGCAACACCACTAAGCTTCTCACTATGTTAGACGATGAGTCGTCATTCTTGCATCAAGATAATGCCAATTCCAATGCTTAATACATTACATTCAAATTCAAAGGGCTTGTCAAAATTAGATAATGATAAGATAGGGGTAGAGGTGAGCTTCTTCTTAATCTCCTCAAAGCTCTGTTTTACTCGATCGCTCCATCTAAACCCATCACTCTTCTTAGTTAGCTCAGTTAAGGGGAAGGGGTGGGGGGTTGTAGTATTGAAGTTTTTAATGAATCGCCTCTAAAAAGAAGCGAGGTTATGAAAACTTTAAACTTCAGTGACATTCTTCGGTGTTGGCTACTCCAAAACAGCTCATATCTTTTCCTTATCTGCTTAGATTCCTTCCCTTGATACTACAAACCTAAGAAAAATCACTTCATCTTGGTAAAATCACACTCTTCAAATTCCTATATAACTTCTCGCTCATAATATTTCAAAAACAATTTGGAGATGTTGAATATGATTGTCTAGGTCAGCACTGTACACCAGTATATCATCAAAGTACATGACCACACATCATCCAATCGGATGGCGCATCACATGGTTCATCAATCACATGAATATGCTTGGCATAATGGTGAGTCTAAACAGCATAACCAACTATTCATAGAGACCATGCTTAGTCTTAAAGGTAGTCTTCCATTCATCACCTAACTTCATGCAAATTTGGTAATAGCTACTTCGCAAGTCAATCTTCAAAAATATTTTGGCACCATGAAGCTCACCCAATGTGTCATCGAGCCTCGGTATTGGGTATCTATACTTGATAGTAATACGACTGATTGTTGAGCTGTTAATATACATGCGCCATGAACCATCTTTCTTTGAGACAAGCAAGGCTAGTATAACACAAGAGCTCATGCTCTCCCTTACATATCCTTGCTTTATGAGTTCATCCACCTATCTTTTTAGCTTGGTAGCATGCTTAGGGTTCATTCTGTATATAGGTCGATTTAGAAGGGCGGTGCTTGGCTACAAATCAATATAGTGCTTTATGCCTCAAACCGGGGGTAGTCCCTTAAGCAGTTCCTCAAGAAACAAGTCAGAAAATTCATTAATCAATCTTTAGATTTCATCAGGAACACCTTCAGATCTCTTATCTCCAATAATCTCCTAATCAACAAAAACATAGGCTCATCAACCTTCTCAGCAGTCTGAAGCTGTCTTCGATTCATCACTAGCCTTTTTCTTACTTGCTCAAGTGAGCTGATTATGAGTCTCATTTACTTAGATCGGTTTCATGGGTTGCAACATAATCTTCTTTCTATCCTTAACAAAGGCATAGGTATTCTTGTACCCATCATGAATAATACATTAATCAAACAACCAACATTTAAGAAATAAATGTAAAGCTCCATAGGGATGACATCACACACTACTTCGTCCTTGTACACACTCTTAACTCTAAATGATATAATTACTTGTTCAATTTCATGCAAAGCACCCTTATCATGAAACCAATGTAGCTTATAAAGTCAAGGATGCTTAGAGGTTAGCAGACCTAATCTATGCTTGAAAGACTATGTAATTACGTTAGTATAACTTCCTTTATCTACTATAATGGTGTACAATTGTCCTTTAATGGTACATTTAGTAAGGAACAAATTTTCCCTCTAATCTTCATTAAAGTTCAGTAGGGAAATTAGTACTTGTCTTAGTACTAAGGTCATCACTTCTCCATGGTTGGTATAGACATAAGTCTCCTCTTCCTCCTCCGCTTTGACATTTCCAACATCCTTCTCCTCCTTAAGCTTACTCTCATTAGTGATATCCACTACATCTCCTTGGAGTACCATGACACATTGATTCAGACACTTAGCAACCATGTGTCCAAAGCCTAAGCATTTAAAGCACTTCACCCTGTTAGTTTTCCATCTAAAGGTCTACCCTCTTTCATATGTCCCTAAGGTTAATCTAGCCTCCGTTCAGCTTGGCTAGTCTCAACCTACTAGCCTCCTTAACTATAGTCAAGTCAATCATTCTTCTCTTTAGCTCAACTTGAACAGGTTGGCATGGAACAAAGGCTCGAGAGAATGTTGGTCAAGGTTGTCATAGAGCACTTCTTCTCTATTTTTCAACCCTCTACGATATCTTAATTGCCGCCTTCAATGTATAAAACCTCTATACCTCCATAATATTGCGAATCTCATATTTGAGTCCAAAAATGAACCTCGATACTGTACAAGCCTTTGGTTCTTCTACGTCGACTTAAATCATAAGTATTTGGAACTCTCTTACATAATCATCAATAGATCGGCCTGCTTGGCAAAGTTCCTGCAACTTTGCAAATGTATCCTACATGTAGGTCTCAGGCACAAATCCGCCCCTCAACAAACTTTTCATCTCATCTCAGGTTCTTACACGTCATCTTCCATCCCTTACTCTAGTTACATTCAAATTCTTCCACCACATAGTGGCATACCTAAAAAACTCAAGTGCAGGAAGTCGGACCTTTACAACTTCCGTATATCTATAACAATCAAATATCTTCTCCACCTTCTCTTCCCACTCTAAGTATTCATTGACATCTCCTCTTCCATTGAATGGTAGAATTTAGACCTTAACGTTATCAAGTCCTCAAGGAGTTCGATGTCCTTGCTTTTAAACTTGATAGTACTCGGCTTCCATTTCTTCTCCTTCGTTAATCTCTACATCTACTTCCTCATCATCCTCTTTTAACTCTTCCAACTCTACCCTTCATTTAGTAGCTCGGTCTGCAACTCCTCGAGTTTGCTGGGGTTAAACTAAGCAATTGGCTTAGCAATGTTGGCCATAACCTCTCTCTAGCACATTTTCGCATAGGTTACATTATGCATACCCTGGGGTTGTTGCCTATTAATTTGCATTATGGTAACCAAACTCTCAACAAGGTTAGTAAGTCTATCAAGCTTATCATCAACTGACCTAGGAGTATTACTACCATTTTGACCACGATTGGGTTGAGCACCACTACTCTAGTCTCCAATAACACCTTAAACACTTGATTCTGACATGGTATAGTACCTTTCAAACAAATTAACAACACATGCTACCTTACTACCCAAACTTCGACTAACACATTAACAACTTTAACACCCAATAATCACTCGAATAGATCAAAAATGAATTTGCTCTGTTTTCATAGTGAAAAAAAGAGTAAGAATAGAGTAACAAAGAACTACACTTACCAACACATACGAACCTCTACTACACAACTTATAACTCCAAACTTACTCTATACAAATACATTAAAGTAGCTATGGAAAGAATAAAGCAGCTACTAATATTAAAGCGAACCAAAACTTCACTGTAACTTCATACACTCCCTCTTAGAACCGTGCTTTGATACTAGTGAAGCTAATGCATCTTTAGGTCAGATATACAGAGAAGCACTACAACGAGGGAAAGCAAAAGGAAACAAAGAAAAGCTCACAAAGTTCGAGTAGCTACCAACTAGATATAATACACTAATTGATGTTACTCGACTTATGATCTACCGGATATGACTCACCAATCCAAACTGAAGGGTCACTCACCACTACTCTTGCTAAAGGGAATAGATAAGAGTTGAAGGGTAATGAGAATACTAAGGTTGCTCAAAAAGAAACTTGAATAATATTTTGATAATGATGATTGATGACTGCATACAATAAGTAAGAGTTTATATACCTATTCATTAGGGTTATTTTATATGTATGAAAAAACAAAAGAGTATTCTTATAATTAGGCTACATAAAACATATTAAAAAGGATAAAAGAGACAAAAAATATTCAAAACAGAAAAGTAAAGAATCCTTCTAGAATGTCATGTGTCACGAATTGAGGACGGCCTAGTCGTGGCAGACGCCGTATATTGTACGAAGAACCCCTATTTGGTTACCCTTCCAATCAAGAACTCTTCATACAATATACAAGGCTCTACAACCACTAGTTTCCAAAGAACATCCAGACTCACATGATATCATCACACAAACTTATTTATATAAAATTTGAGTTATAAAGCTTACAATACACAGTCATTAAGTACGTTTAAGTCTATAATACTAAGATAAACAAAAGTACATGGGTAAGAGTCTACATAAACTGTTCTCTCTCAGTACACATAACAGCTCGCTCTTGCCCAAGTCCCCAGGCTAACCTGTGGCATCCCTCGTCCTGTCTCTATGAACAGGCTATCCTACAACAAAAGTCTAAAGGGGTGTAAGCCTAAGCTTAGTGAGCAAAACCCTCAACCACACCACAAGCAAGTTATAAGTACATTATATTCACGCATATGAATGAATGATCAACCAGAATGCCAAACAATACGTATAATTAACTAGTTCATATACGTAACTCAGATTTAACGCCCTCCGAAGTCAGGGTTGGAGTTTACACGGCACCAATCAGATCCGGGTATTATACTAGAACTTACTTTACTACGGAACTCCACATTCCGCACTTGTATCAAATAATTCTTTTATTTTCAGAAAAACCCAAGTTCTAGTATAATTATGAGTGGGCCCCCGCAATCCACACTCACCCCTAAACGGAGGCCTCTAGACTCGACCCTTAGCCAGGCGGTTGGCGCCTCCAACGCCTAGTGTTCCCACGGGCCAGGGTAAGGTCATTTTGTACGAGTGCACCATACAAAACCAAATAAATGAATAATATCAACCCCCGAATGGCCTCTCTTTACCTCCGTGTGATGTGACGGCCGAAATAGTATCCATGCTATGTATGTTAATGCATGTCCCAATTTCTTTTTATAGGTCGAGTATAATTAGGTTCAAATTATGCTATGACCATCCAATTGTACACACATTCATTTTCTATCCTACCATGCAACAAACATAGCATTATCAATACTTAAGATAAATTCATAACTCAAGACATACCAACATACACAGGCATTTCCCAAACCCCACACAATAGTCAATTAACAATAGTATTTAAGTCCACTATCTACAATCACAAAACAAGCATGGAATCATTGGGTAAATACTCACTCGGCCATAGTGATTCGTCCTAATCGTAGTAGTCGATCGGGAGGTCCTCACGCACCTCAAGGTCACCTGATCATTACGATTTGATAAGGCTAGTAAGTATTTGAATTAACTAATAATTCTAAACATCTAATTACCTAATTCTACTTAAACTATTATCAACTTTTACCCGGTAAGACTTTAATTTCAATCGTATGTAACTTTTTCGTTTTATTTTTTATATTTATGAATTTATAGTCGTTTTTCATCGTTTCTGAACATATATTCACATGGTAATATCTGTTTTGGGTGTTAAGACCTCTATTTTACGTTATGAACTAAATTTATAGAAATTCTTAGCTATAAACACTTAAGTACTCTTATTACTTATATTTATATCTTTTATTCCTTAAATTTTTATGATTAAAGAATTTTACTTTGCTATTACTAATTCATGTGTTGAATTAGGTAAAATCTAAATTAGAAGGTATATTAGAATTTACTAATTTAAGTATCTAATTATCTACACTTTTCTTATTTTTCTTATTTTCTAAACCTATGCTTATGTCATTGCTTACATCATCTTTTCTTTATGTCATTGCTTATGTCATCACTTACTTATGTCATGGCTTATGTCATCATGTGTTTATGTCATCACTCAACTCATCATTAGATTACATAAGCATTACCTTATGCTTATGTCATATGTACATGTCTTATGTACATTTGTTCCTTACTTTATACTTATGTACATATGCCTTATACATACATATACTTATATATCTACATATATTTATACCGTATTTATACATGTATACCTACTCATATACCTATACGGTTGGATACGTATTTTTATACTAAAAATTCGTATGCCAAATTTTCTCTTAAGAAAATCCTCTCAATTTTATCCTTTTGTATTTCTATGTATGTATTTAGTATAGTATATACATATATAGTTAGATATGGTCTCAAGTTAGGTTATGTACATGATAATTACTTATGTATAAAGGTTCACATACTTATATTCCTTTAGTATTTCTTTATCTACACATACCTAACAGTATATACACATGTATTTCTTCCATTTCCTTCATGATTCTTCATTTTCTATACTTAAAGATGGAAACTTTGTTTCCTCTTCTTCAAGATATCACTAAACACCTAACTACTTATCTAAACTACCTAATTAACTAATTAATGAATAACATAAACCAACATAAAGTAAGTTAAGTACATACCTTTAGATGTGTTGGATTTAAGGAGGCAAAAGTGAAGAAATGAAAGTGAAAGTGAAAGGGAAGGGGAAAGCTCACGGCATGGAATGAGGAGTTTTGATTTGTTTCTTTTGTTTGATTCTAATTATGGAAGACAACAAATGGTGGGGTCTAGAAGAGATAATTGTGGACAGCAACAATTGTGAGAAAGAGGAAAAGAAAAATCAAAAGGAAAAGAAAAGAAAGCCATCATTAAGGAAGAGATATTTTTCCTTATCTCTTTAGTGTAATTTGTTGACTTTTCAAAGTGTTGACTTTAGTCAACATGTGTTGACTTGGTCAACCCTTTGACTTTGGTCAACATGCATTATCTTAGTCAACATTCCTTAAGTATGTGCAATTTTGTGCACATAATATAGTAATTAAGGGAAATTAGGGGAAAAATTAAGGAAATGAGGGGAAATGAGATATTTGATGAATTGATTAGTAAACATAGTTGATGAGATCTTACTTTAGGTCTTTATAGCTTATATATCTCATTTAATAAACCACTTTGAATAACAAATGCAAAAAGTACTAATTTATGCATTAAAGTTCACTATATATAACCTAATCTTCAACTATTACCCTAACTCTAAGTGAAACTATCTTAATTACTTACTTAAGAAGTAAATATAATCTATGACTCATTATCTTAATTTCTAATGGATTACCTAAGGATTCGAATCATATAAGCATGAATGAGGGTCATCTCTAACCCTTTACTAATAGTTTGGCAAAATATGAGCATTATATTATCAATTAGGGTTTTAGGGTATATCATGTTGGATTAGTGCACATATGTCTTTAAGATAATCATTTTTAGGATTTCTATCACTTTTGAATAAAATCTTTAGCATTTAGAAACATTTAGGGTAGAAAAATTTCTTACGCGATTGAGTAATTCTTTTAGGGTTTTCACTTTCATTAGCCTTGTCGACTCCTAAATTGTCTAACATGGTTGAGTCTATTACAAAAGCTAGGTTGAAAATTTTAGGGGTTTACATCGTGCCAGAAGACAAGTGTTGATCAGTGGCTGGATGTTGAAATATGGTACAAGTGAGCGAGAAGAGAATTCACAGTCAAAGGCTGACCTAATCTAGATCAGGTTGGGGCCCAATCAGTCTCGCTGTAAAGTAGTTAGCTTGGTTTAGGTCGGATGTTTGTGTTTAGTTTGGGAGCTCAACTCAAATAGTCTTAGGGTTGCCTGCTTGAATATCCTATCAAAGTACAACTATTCAGTAAGTCTAACATACTTAAGGGTCTGACAGTCAAGTCAGCAAAAAAGGGAAACACAAAGGTTGAGATAAGAATTTCCATCTTGGATAAGACTTCATGCTAGTATTCTCTAAGTAAGTCCTTAGAGTCCTCTAAATCGACTATGTGTAATTAGTCCAAAGGGTTGATTCTTATCATGGCCTTTAAGGATTGACACATGTAGAGATTAGAGATAATATATATGATGATGCCTATCTTATACTTCTTAACTAAAGTTAAACCGAATCAACCTTACCTCATAGGTTTTGACTAAGCCCCTCTAAGAGTATCTCATGTCCCTAGGTTATATCTAAAGGGAATTATGGAATGGTTCCCTCAATCACCCTATCCTTTACCTAAAGAGTACAATGCAATGCTTAAGCCATTTAACCCTAATGAAGACATAGTAGAGGTAATTCCCTAAAGCTAACTGGCAAATGAACCTACAAAAAATCCTGTGAATAATGAATGAACCTTTTGAGCCAGTAGAGGATCTAAAGGAGGAAGACCCCGAAGATGACATACTAAACGATCCAAATGAGGCATTAACTCAAGATATAGCTTATGAGGAAGAAGTAAGCCATAACAATGTGCAAGAAGCTATAGTAATACTTGATACCCCAATAATCATATAGATACATTTAGGTAGTGAGATTGGTGATGAGACTAATAATGAGATAGATAGTAGGTATAGCGCTATAAGGGGAGATGTAAACTGGGTATCTTTAGAAGACTTATTGACTTTCATTAGTTCAAATGATGTTAGTAACTTGTGGATCAATGGTATGAGCCAACTAATAGTTGAAAGGATGATAGACAATAGAATTTTGGTATATTGAGCAAATATTGATGTACCTTACTTCTTTTTGACGCAACCTAACATTTTGATATACTTCTGCTATTGTAATGTTTTTGATTTCTAGATTAAATGTATAGGGTTAGTGTATGTAATCTTTTGTACCAAAAGTTCTAAATATCAAGTCTATACAAATCTTTTGTATGTAATCTTGTAAATATTAAGTTGTACTTTTACTTTATCATCTGTATATAGAAGCAATATCAATGTATATCAAGTATTATGTTATTAGTAGATTTGTAGTAGTTAGTATCTTTTCATACTATGAATTAAGAATGGATATCTACTAAGTACACTAATCATATAATATGTGTTAAGCAACATTTAATAATTATGAATAATTGAATACCATCCTTAACAAATGTACTTATGGGAAAACTTATGAAAATGTAGGGTTAATTAAAAATACTAACTTAGACTTAAAATCATGGCTAAAGCAAGAAACAATAATAATAATCAAACTCAACCTACCACAAGCCAAACACCACCACTAGCTAGCCCTCTTCAGGAACAACTAACTGGAAATGGACAGCTACCCCTACCTTCTAACCAAACACAAACCCCTACAGCTCCTGCACCTACTACAATGGAGCTTATGCTCATAAACATGCATGTGATGATCCAGCAATAAGGTGCTTTGTTGTAACATTGTTAACCGGGGGTAATCTAATAGACAAATGGCCTTAAGAGATGGACCCTAAGAGAAACGAGCCTTTGGATACAAACCGTCTACCTGACTTCATTAAGGCTAATTGGTATTTTGATAGAGACATTAGTAAGCTTCAGGAAGCAAATGATTAGCTAGCTTAAATAGAGCGCAATCTTACCACTTTTCGAATACCAAACCATCAAAAAGTATCATGTGGGACTTATATGTTGTGGTCACAAGCCCATGTTTAGTAGGATTCAAAAGTCTAGTCACTTAGAGGATAGATTACTTAGGAAATGTTTAGGGATGAATTCAAATAAGAATTCTTTCTAAAAAGTGTTTAGTCAAAGATACTTAAGGATTTGTTTACATTGAAGAAAAAGAACATGAGCATAACCTAATATGAGACTGAGTTTAACAGATTTTTTCAATACACACCATCTTCATATAAGGATAATGAACATTTGAAGAAAACTCTCTTTATCTAAGGATTTGATCTTATAATGTAGTATAAACTTCAGGATTGTGATTTGCTTCCCTATAATGATGTTATAGAGAATGCTCAAAGACTGGAGAACAATTGCTTGAAAATATTATCATAATTAAATAGACAAGTAAGCAGTAGATCATAATCTAAAGTTCCTTTTAAAAGACCCTATCCAAGCGCTAGTAGTTCAAGTCAATGAAAGAGACTAGTTATTATGGTAAGTAATCTCGCTCAACCTATGCCAACAAGGAATATTTATTATAGAAGTGGTAATGTAAGGTGTTGGAAGTGTGGTGCTGGTCATTACCCTAGGCACTGTAAGCAACTAAAAGGAAAGTGCTATATGTGTAGCAAAGCAAGTCATATAGTTAGAAATTATCCTAAGCTAAAGAATATTAAGTGTAAATGATATGGACAAAAGAGATATTTTAATCGCTATTGCCCATAGTTTGGCTAAGGTTTTAGGAAAAGGTGGAATACCACCCAACAAGTAGGAATCAAGAATATAGGTACATTTGGTGTAACTACTGCTCTTGCAAGCGTATTTGCTATTGAGAGCAAGGATGAAGTGGAGGAATTTGATGACTTACTAGATGATTATTATAGCAAGGATGAACTAGAAGAATTTATGAACCTAGAGGATGAAATAGACAAATGATTGGTGACAAGTATGTAACTTATCCTAGACTTTAATTTTTTATTTATAATGTGACCAATATGGAATGATTTGTGCTTTTGAAGATGTATACTTTTGAAATCATGAATTGATTAAGTATATGATGATACTATTTGGATGAATTTTAAATGACTAAGATAATTAAATATTTCGGGAGAAATACAAATAAAAGAACAACCTACTTATGCTCTATTTGATATAGGAGCGTCACATTCCTTTGCTAGCCAGGACTTTATATTAGAAAACGGAATTGATGTAAATGAAGTAGATAAAACCTATCGAATTAGAACTCCTACTAGAGAAAACATGTTAACCTGAAAGGTTATAGATAACGACCAAATTAAGATATAAGAGACGAAATTCCCAATTCATTTGATAGTATTACCTCTATAAGGCTATGATATTATTGTTAGAATTGACTGGTTATCAAAATATAAGGCAAAGGTGGAATGTCAATGCAAGAATATTAGTTAGAATGAGGGAAGCCTGGTATTTCAAGGGAGAGGTAGTGAAGGTAAAACCACTAGGTTAGCAGTTATTGAAGCTAATGAGAATGCTAGGGAAAACAAAGAGAATTGGCAGTTTTGTTGGATTTTTTCAACGGAAGAGAAGAAGGAAACTCCAAAAATATCCGATATACCTGTTGTATGCTAGTTTCCAAACATATTTCTTGAAGATCTACCTAAACTAGCTCTGCATAGGAAGTTATTGAACTAATGGTTAGAATAAAACCTAAATCTAAGGCATCGTATCAGATGGCACCTATTGAGCTTCAAGAGTTGAAGAAGCAACTATAAAAACTCTTAGATAAGGGTTTTATCAAACAAAGCGTATCCTCCTAGGGAGCCCTTATGTTGTTTATGAAAAAGAAAGATAGTACATTGAGACTATGTATTGATTATAGGGAAACTAACAAAGTCACCATTAAGAATAAATATCTATCACCCTGGATAAATGATTTATTTAATCAATTACAAGGAGAGATTATATTTTCATAAATTGATCTTGGGTCAGGATATCATCAATTAAGGATGAAACCTAAAGACATCCCTAAAACTACTTTTCACACACAATATGGGCATTACTTATTTCATGTTATGCCATTTGGATTAACTAATGCCCCAATAGTATTTATGGACTTGATAAATAGGAGATATCAACCATATTTGGATAAATTTGTGGTTATCTTCATTGATGATATACTGATATAGTGTCAGAGTAAAGGGAAAATAAGGGAAAATAAGCTATATGAGAAGTTATCTAAATGTAAATTCTAATAGGACAAGATCTCATTCTTAGGTGATATTGTATCTAGAGAAGGAATCCCAATAGATTCAGAGAAGATCAAATCTTAATTGAGTGGAAGCAACTGATGACTATCACAGAGATTCAAAGTTTCCCTGGATTGGCTGACTATTATAGACAATTTATAAAGGACTTTTCAACAATATCTAAGCCCTTAACTCGATTGACTCAAAAAGATGTAAAGTTTGAGTGGGACAAAGACTATAAAAGGAGTTTCTAGAAGCTTAAGAATCAACTAATTACAGCCCCAATATTGACACTTCCAAACTCAAGCAAGCCATATGGTATATATAGTAATGCTTTCCATAATGGGTTAGGATGTGTTATGATGCAAGATGGAAAAGTTATAGCATATGCATCACAATAATTGAGACCCCATGAGAAGAATTATCCTACTCATGATCTTGAATTGGCTATAATAGTCCTTACACTAAAAATTTGGAGACATTACCTATATGGGAAACATTCTGAGCGATATACTAACCATAAGAGTCTGAAATACCTTTTCACTAAAAAAGAATTGAATTTATAGCAATGGAGATGGTTAAAATTGATTAAAGATTATGATCTAACAATCAACTAACACCCTGGAAAAGCTAATGTGGTAAATAATGCACTTAGCCACTTAAAATATGGACAAGTTATATCTTCTTTCACTACACAATAGAAACTGATTTGAGAGTTTGAAAAGTTGGAAATAGGAGAAAAGTAGCATGACCTTAATGTGTGTCTAATGAATTTGACAATCCAACCAACTTTGCTTAATAGAATCAAGGAGTTACAATATAAAGATGAAGATTTGGCACTAATCATGTTTAGACTAATACATAAGGAGGAATTACTTGACTTTAAGATAGATGAAATGGGAGTATAAAGATTTAAAGAATGAATCTATGTACCCTAGGTTCTTGATCTAAAAAAAGAGATAATGGATGAAGCACATACTTCTGGGTATATACCGCATCTAGGTGGAAACAAAATGTGTCAAGACTTAAAGTCTACTTTTTGGTGTCATAGGATGAAAAAAGATGTAGCACAATTTGTAACGGAATGTACAACGTGCTAGCAATTTAAAGCTGAGCACCAAAGACCCGAAGGCATGCTATAACCCGTAAAAGTACCACAATGGAAGCGAGACCACATTACAATGGATTTTGTTGTTGCCCTCCCTAGAACATGAGATAGACATGATTCAATATGGGTGATTGTCAATAGATTAACCGAATGTACTCATTTTCTACCATATCATACAAGGTACTTGTTGGAGAAAATGGCTAACTTAAATGTACAAGAGATCGTTAGACTACATGGAGTACTACTTAGTATAGTTTTTGATAAAGACACTCGATTTGTGTCCAAATTTTAGGAAAGTTTACATTGAGCCCTAGGTATTAAATTGACGTTTAGTACTGCATATCATCCCTAATCAGATAAGCAATCTGAAAGGACTATTCAAATTTTAGAAGATATGTTAAGAGCATGTGCAAGAAATTTAGTAGTGAATAGGATAAATACTTACCATTAGTAGAATTTGCTTATAGTAACAGTTACCAAGCTATCATACAAATGGCCCCATAGGAAGCTTTATATGGACGAAAAATGTCGATCTCCTTTCTATTGGGAAAATGAAGAGCATACAATACTAAGACCTAATTTGATATTTTAAATGAATGAGAAAGTACAGATAATTTAGTAGGAACTGAAGGAAGCCTAAGATAAATACAAAAGTTGGGCAGATATGAAAAGGAGACCATTAGAATTTGAAATCGAAGATCATGTATATGTAAACATAAGCCCATTTAAAGAGCTTAAGCAAATTAGTTCGATGGGAAACTAAGCCTAAGATATATAAGACCTTTTGAAATACTAGAAAAGATGGATAAAGTATCGTATCAACTTGCAATACCCCCAGGTCTATCCAAATATCATGATGTATTTGATGTCTCGATGTTGAGAAAATTTGTAAAGAACCTTGATGCAACAATGGAGCTAAAACCTATGAAGTTTTGAGAAAATTTGACTTTTGAAGACAAACTTATCAAAATACTAGATAATTGAGTTTAGAAGTTAATAAACAAAGAACTAGACTAAGTCAAGGTACGATGGGGTAATAGTTTAAAAGTAGAAGCAGAAGCAACTTAATAACCGAGAGCTGTGATGGAGGAGAAGTATCCATGGCTCTTCAGAATCACAATTTAGTGATCTTTTACTGTGAAACTAAATTATTATTTAAGTATTTGACTTAATGATTCTAGTTACAAGAAAGTTTTAGGGACAAAACTTTTTCTATGGTAGGGTGGAAATTTGAACCCTTAAAATCACCATTAGAGGAGCTATACTAGGATTTAAGGCCTCTGGGGAAAACTTATCTAATCAGGTTCAAATTTTACGATTAAGTTAGAAAAATTAGTTGAAGTGACCCAGTAAAGTTATATTTTAAAAATAATGTCCTAAAAACCTAATTTTAACCTTAGAAACATTATTATTCAAAATAACGTAAAACTCATTGGAACCTCTAAAACCAAATCTAAAACGCAACGATGACTTAAAGATATGTTATTTAAGTTATATAAAAGAGTAACATAGCATAATATACTATATGAATATAGGTTAATTTTTATGAATATAACCGATATATATAATAAATATATCGATAAATTAACCTAAAATTATATAATTATATATAATAAGAGATAAATCACAAAATTAAATAGGAAAAATGTCTTAAAAATCGTNAAACTTATCTAATCAGGTTCAAATTTTACGATTAAGTTAGAAAAATTAGTTGAAGTGACCCAGTAAAGTTATATTTTAAAAATAATGTCCTAAAAACCTAATTTTAACCTTAGAAACATTATTATTCAAAATAACGTAAAACTCATTGGAACCTCTAAAACCAAATCTAAAACGCAACGATGACTTAAAGATATGTTATTTAAGTTATATAAAAGAGTAACATAGCATAATATACTATATGAATATAGGTTAATTTTTATGAATATAACCGATATATATAATAAATATATCGATAAATTAACCTAAAATTATATAATTATATATAATAAGAGATAAATCACAAAATTAAATAGGAAAAATGTCTTAAAAATAAACAACATGCTAGAAACATGATTACATGTATATAAGTACTCATTACATGTAATATATATATATATATATATAGGATATATACCCGCATATTAACAAAATCATTAAATATTAATATAAAATGCCAAAATTCCCTAAAATATCATCTAAAAAATAGGTGAAAAGACCTAGAATCATCAGAAAATACCATATAGCAACTTAAAAAGAAGAACCAGTTGTATCGGAAGTAATTTAATAAAAATTTGACAACTTATCCTATTAATTAGACACTTCTAAATTAAAGAAAATTTCTCAATAATTAAGAAAAAACACAACCATCCAAATCCTTCTAAACATGGTCCTTAGATTCATATTACACACTTTGGCAACTAGGAGCACTCAAGAAAAATTACAAAAATTAGACAAAAAGGAAAACAGAGCAAATCACGCCCTAGCTTGGTTCCCTAACCCATTGATTATCTATTGTTGTTCCTGTTTAGCCACTGATAGAGCACCTCACACCACCCCGACCAACAACTCTTCTCTAACCACCTTATCACTAGCAAACAATTTGTCAAAAATCTACCTTGCTTTTCATTAAATTTTAAAAAATATTAAATAACATGAGAAAATTATATTAAAAAATTATTCTTAATTTTTTAAGATATATTTTTATGTTTTAATTTTATTTTTTCAAAATTATGAATATTTTATATATTTGTTAAACAAATATACTATTTACTTAAATTTTAACTCTTAAAATAAATGCATTAAATGATGCTGTTTCCAGCTCAAAATTTTTCTATAGAATACATATTAAATTTAGTTTATTGTATGTATCCCGATTTTGATTTTATATATATTTAGTATTTATTGCATTTTTAGGCCTTAAAAAGGTTAAAAAAGGGTAATTTGTGAATTAAATTAATTTTAGGTGAAATAATTAATAAAAATAGAATCTAATTAATTCTAGATGTTTGTAATAATGTCAGGAAAGGTTAGAATTAATTTGGTGTAAAAATCATATTATTTACTTAATTAACCATGATTTAAGGGTAAAATTGTAATTTTACATTTATAGGCAATAAACTTAATCACATGAAACAAGTTGCTAAATGAGTTCCATATATTTTTCTAAGTCTATGGGAATTTTTGTAGAATTATTTAGTGATCCTAGCTATTTCTTATAAACTTTCCTAGTTAAATAGTTTAAATTAGTAACCGAAATAGGTATTTAACAATAGTATGTTAGAATATGTCAATTATTTGGTTAAATTACAAAGACAACATACCCTAACTAGTTAGGATCATTCATTATTTTATTATATTTCCTACCAATGTAGACATCAAATTATGATGTATACATACTAGGATTCAATAATATATGATTTATTATATTTTATTGCAAAATTGTGTAACAATATATTTTATTTACATAATACGATGTCATTGTGATATTTTGTGCTATATAGCTTTACCTTTATACTCGGGTTAGAAATACCCTTTAGGAAACATCTTTTGAAAAAAACCCATAACCTGTATCACCGAGTTCAAGCAAACTCAATGATAACGACCTTATTATAATTAACTTTAGATAATTTAATATAGCCTATACAATAACTTAAAGTATATATGTATACATATATAATGTGTAGGTATAACAATATACATAAACACACACCACTCTATTGAATAACTGGATAAGTAATATCTCAACTAAGTATTAATTAAAACCCTAACATTTTCATAAGTCTTACGAAAACTAAATATGAGTTTTGATATATATAGGGCTTCAAAGTGAGTAAAGCACTAACGTTCCAAACCTGAGGAGTGAGTTTCAGTATGATTAAGTGGGATTTGTGAAGACTAAAGTATATGTTCGCTTATGGTAATTATAAGTAATGGTTTGTGCGCATGTTACACCTATGCTAGGTTACTAAAATGCTGATTGGTAGCTAAGTTACATGTTACACTGTGTTGTTTGACCTTGTTTGGTATGCTATGAATTGATTGATTACCCTTAACTGGACTAATTGAAACTTGAACTAAAACTATAAATGGACATGCATCGTATCCCATTAAGGGATAGTTAGGTTTCTCCAACTAAATTCTAACACCTTCAACAAGGTTATAATGATTTGGCCTTTCCCTATCATTAGTCGAACTAAGTGATAAGAGGTGAGCATGACAAGTTTGGGGGGCATTGGGTCAAGAGTAGTTGCGGATGGCGCAGGAGCGTCCATTGTACAAGCTTGGAATTAGCCGTAAGAGGGCCTCATCGCCTTTGTGATTAGTAATGTGGCCATCATATTGTAACTTCTCAACTCGAGTTAGAACGGGTGAAATTTCTTTAACTTCATGACTAATGGAGTAATGTCGTATGGATGATACATTGCTTGCTTATGTATTGTACATAATAATTACTTGATAACTTAGTTGCATTGTTCTCATTATATATGCTTTTTGCCTCTTGGCCCTTACTAAGCTGTAGTTTACTCACTCCCCTATAAATTCGTTTACAGGATTTGAGTAATCATGCCACGTGACAATCACCTTTAGGTGTGTAAAATGGATGTATTTGGGTTTTAGTGAGGCAGAACTGATGAGGACTATGTTTTTAGAACTTTTTGTCTTCTATGGAATCAACTAGATCATTTGGGTGATCTAATTGAGTTCCTTCTTTTGAATTGTATCACATGCTTATATACTTTTATAAACACTCTAATGCGTCTCTAGGGTCTAATATATGGAGAAGCACTACAACAAAGCGAACCAAAAAAAAAAAAAAACAAATAAGGAAAAAAGTTAGCAAAGTCCAGGTAGCTACCGAATAGATATTACACACCACTCGATCCTACTCAGCTTATAATCTGCCAGATATGTCATACTAGTCCAAACTAAAGGGTCACTCATCACTAATCCTAGTTAAAGGGAATAGATAAGAGTTGAAATAAAGATGAGAACACTAAGGTTGCTCAACGAGAATAATTCTATATTGATTAGTTTTGTTGTTATTGTATACAAGAAAATGGGGGTTTATATACCCATCCACTAAAGTTACTTTAAATGCAAAAGAAAACAAAAGGGTATTCTACAATGAGGTTACATAAAACATACTAAAAAGGGTAAAAGAGATAAAGAATATTCAGTATGGAAAAGAAAGAATCATCCTAGAAAGTTATGTCCAGGAGACACATATCACATGGCGAATAGAAGTTAGGAATGTGATACAAGTAGGCGAAACAAGAAATGCTGGTAATCAAAGGCTAATTTGATTTGGACCAGGTAGCGAACCAATTACTTCTTCTAAAGAGAAGTTAACTCAATTCAAAGTCGGATGCCTGTGGTCGGATCGGGAGCTCACCTTAGCTGTTATTGAGTTATCTTTTGGGTTAAACCATCGCTGTTGAACAGGAGCGAATCTGACACAAGACCCGATAATTAGGTCGGTAGGAGACTAGCTTGAGATAGGAATCCCCGTCTCGACTATAGCCTAAAGCTAGGATCCTCCAAGCGAGTCCTTGGAGTCCTCTAGCTCAGCTATATGTGATTGGTCCAAGGGGTTGATTCTTATCATCTGCTTGAGGGTAGAATAGATTTGTCCTCAAATCTAGAGTTCTGCTCTTTCTTTTAGGGTACTCATAGGATCTTCTTCTGTTGGTTAGTGGGGAATCAGATCAAATACATTAAAGATAGAAGAAACACCACAATCATCAAGCAACTCAATCTCATAGGTATTGCGATTGATCTTCTTCAGGACCTTAAATAGACCATCAGCACGAGGAGATAGCTTATTTTGTCTCAAGTGTAGGAATCATTCTCAACTAAGATGTATCCATACTAAATCTCTTAGGTGGAAAGAAACAATTTAGAGGCCTCGGCTACCAATTTCTCGCTATCTTTGATTGAACTTGGTTATCTTCTTGGTTATAAACTAGTGTAGCTCATGCAATTCTTAGACTCGGTCAACTCCAGATTAACTTTCTTCAGTAGTTGCTGGGGCACCAATCATATCTAGGGGAATAACTAGGTTTAGGTCATAGACGACCTCGAATGAGGTCTTCCTAATAATGCTATGAACAGTTAGGTTATATGCGAACTCCACAACTGGTAGGCATAAATCCTAATCCTTCAAGTTCTTCCCTACAACAACTCTGAGCAGATTACCTAGTATCCTGTTCACCACTTTAGTCTAAGAATGGCTACTAGAGATGAATAAGAGTTTAGTTCCAAGTCTTCTTTAAAGAGTTCCAAAAATAGCTTAAAAATTTTGTGTCCCAATTTGAGACAATAGTCTTTGGTACCCCATGTAGTCGAACAACCTCCTGCAAATATAAATCAGTGATATATAAAGCATCGTTAGTTCAATGGTATGGAATAAAGTGTGCCATCTTGCCGAAGCGGTCCACTACAGTAAAAATAGAATCTTTTCCTCTAGACGTCCGATGCAACCCTAGGACAAAGTCCATGCTAAAGTCAACCCAAGGTAAGGTTGGTGTTGGCAGCAGCATGTACTCTCCATAGGGTTCTCTCTTCCCCTTAACTTACCTTCATACCTTACAACACCCTACTACCTTATGGGCATCCTTAGCTAGACCAGGCCAATAAAAGTTTTCCCTTAATAGATTGGCTATCTTGGTCTCCCCGAAATGACTAGATAATCCCCTACTATGAGCTTCCCTGATCGATAGCTCACGCGTGGAGCAGTTTGGAATGCATAGCTTGCAATCCTTAAACAAATAGTCGTCCTAAAGATAATATCCTCCAACAACTACCCCTTCTCAACACTATTCAACAATGGGGCCAAAGTAAGGATCAGTAGCATATTGCTCAGTGATGAGTGAGAATCTTAATAATTTGTCTATAAAATGGTCAGCAGAGTTTGCTGTCATTATAGAGCATCAGCAACTACATTTACACTTCCCTTCTTATGCCATATTAGGTACGAAAACCCTTCCATAAACTCTAATCACTTGGCTTGCCTCTTCAAAAGCTTGTTTTAACTCCTAAGATACTTCAATGATTCGTAGTTAATGTAAATAACAAACTCTCATAGCAGCTAAATATTATTGCCAAACAATGAAGGCTTAGAAGAGGGAGTACAATTCCTTCTCATACATAGAATAGTTCAGGGCTGGACCACTAAGTTTCTCACTGTAGTAAGCGATGAGTCGTCACTCCTGCATCAGGACAGCACCAATTCCAACTCCCAATGCATCACATTCTAATTCGACGGGCTTATTAAAATCTAGCAACGACAAGATAGGTGCTAAGGTGAGTTTTTCCTTGTTCTCTCTAAAGCTCTATTCATCTCGTTCATCCCACCTGAATCCCTCACTTTTCTTTGTCAACTCGGTCGATGGGGCGGCTATTGTACTAAAGTCCTTAATAAATTACCTATAGAAAGAAGTTAGGCCATGAAAACTTCGGATCTCAATGACACTCTTCGATGTTGGTCATTCCAGAATAGCTTAGATCTTTTCCTCATCTACTCAAATCCCTTCTCCTAACACTAAAAACCCTAAGGAAACCACCTCATTCTAGCAAAACGTACACTTCCTCATATTTCCATACAATTTCTTAGTTTACAAAATGTCAAATATGTCTCAAAGATATTGAACATGGCTATCCAGGTTAGCACTATATATCAATATGTCATCAAAATACACAACCACATACCTTTCAATCAGAGGGCGCATCACATGGTTCATTAACCTCATAAATGTACACAACGCATTAGTAAGTTTGAATGACATAACCAATCAATCGTAGAGTCCGTACTTAGTCTTGAAGGTAATCTTCCACTCATCTCCTAGTCTCATACGAATCTGGTGGTATCTACTTCACAGATTAATCTTTGAAAATATCTTAGCATTACGAAGCTCATCTAACATGTCATCAAGCCTCAGTATTAGGTATTTGTACTTAATGGTAATTCGATTGATTGCTTGGCTATCGATGCACATGCGCCATGAGCCATCCTTCTTCAAAACGAACAAAGCTAATATAGCATAAGGGCTCATACTCTCCTTCACATATCCCCATTCTATGAGCTCGTCCACTTATTTCTTCAACTCGGCAGCCTACTCAAGGTTCATCCTGTATGTAGGTCGGTTCAATAAGATGGCACTTAGCTACAAATCAATACAGTGCTCTATGCCTTAGACTAGAGGTAGTCCTCTAAGCAGTTTTTCCGAAAATAGGTTGGAAAACTCATTTAGCAAGCTTCAAATCTCTTTCGGAACGTTATCTAATTCCTTCATCTCTAACAATCTTCTAACCAATAGGAACATGGGTTCATCCACCTTCCCAACGGATCAAAGTTCTCTTTGGCTCATCACCAAGGCCTTCTTCTTACTAGCTCAGGTGAGCTAATTATAGGTCTCATTCACTTGGAAAGGGGTCATGGGTTGCAACACAATCTTCCTTCCATCCTTAATAAAGGCATAGGTGTTCTTATACCCATTATGAGTAACATGTTGGTTAAACAACTAAGGTCATCTAAGCAATAGATGTGAAGCTCCCATAGAGACAACATCGCAAACTTCTTCATCCCTATACACATTCCCAACACTGAATGGTACGATCACTTGTTTAGTCACGTGCAAGGTACCTTTATCATGAAACCAATGCGGCTTGTATGGTCAAGGATGCTTGGAGGCTGGCAAACCCAACCTCTGCATAAAGGATTATGCAACTACATTAATACAACTGCCTCCATCTACTATAATGGTGCACAATTATCCCTTGATGGTACTTTTGGTGTGGAACAGATTTTCCCTCTAGTCTTTGATAAGGATTAAAGAAACAACAGCGGGTCGGGAACCCAGAATGGATAGTCAGGATTCCAAAAGAAAAATAGGTACAAAGAATAGGAAGGTTTTTTATGGTGAATGTGAATGGATATAATTCACTAAGACATAAACACAATCAAGGGTTTGAGCTCGAAATAGAGTTCGATGCAACTCACGAACACTAAATGTCACTTGAGATTCAAATAAGGGTTAGATATAACTCACTAATTGGTTCAAATGAAGGGGTTGACCATAATCCTCGAAGTAAGATTGATAAGAACATGGGAGAGATTAAAGAGAGTAATCGATACTCAATAATCTAGCAAACGCAAGCTTTACTAACTCAAGTACAACCTTACTCGAAAAGGAAGGTTTCGCTCTCTATATCTGGGGGGAATATCTTCACTATCTATATATCTCTGTCTCTTTTAGTACAAATATTACTATTTATAACAAGTCCTAAACCTTAGTAGCAAAGCTATAAATAATGTACAAGGCCTTAAACCCTAAAGAATCAGGCCCATAAATAAAATGAAGGAAAACATATAAAAGAATACAAAACTATGCGTTTTAAAGAACTTGGCATGCAGTCATTCGACATGTCCAGGAAGGAGCAGGATCTAAACTGGGCAAGGTTGCCAGTTGGATGTCCAGGTCCAAGGGGGAGCTCCTGATGTCTCATAATGCCTGGCCAAGACACTAGAGTGGTTAGCCTACAATTGTTGAGTTCTAAGGTCAATCATCACTAGTCTATCAGGATAATGCCGAGTGGTTCTTTAGTCCCGAGTCCTCAACTGTGTAATCTCTCGTCTTCTTGGTAGACGACAAACTAGTTGCCGAATGGCTCCTTTTCTTCCCCTCAGTCTTCTGTCATTTGTTCACCCTCGGCAAAAGTTGTTTGGCCTCGAGTTAGAACAAGTCAGCATCTTCTTCCAGAGGGTTAGTGTTAGCTTCGGACAGGTCTCAACTTGGACATAGTTAGAGGTCGATTCCCATCAGTCTTCCTCGAAGCTCAGTAAGGAGATCAATACACACCTTAGAACTAGGGTCATCATTTCTCCCGAGTCAAGTAGACACACATCTCTTCCTCCTCAGCTTACCTCTCGAACATCTTTCTCTTCTTCAAGCTCACTCTCATAGGTGCTATCTACTACATCTCCATAGAGCACCATGACACATCGGTTCGAATACTCAACAGCCATGTATCCAAGGCCTAAACATTTAAAGCACTTCACCTCACTAGTTTTCTATTCTGAGGTTTGCTCTTTCTCGTATGTCTTTAGAGTCAACCTAACCTCAAATCAACCCAGCTGACCGGCTCAGCCTTACTAGCTTGCCTAGTTATCTTCAGGTCTATCACTCCTTTCCTTGGCTTAGTATGGCCTCCTCAACTCGGCTTGAACAAGTTAACGCGGTATTGAGGCTCGCAAGAATGTTGGCCCAGGTCGGTTTAGAATATTTCTCCTCTACTTTTAGATCCTTTGTGCGATCTTGATTGCCTCTTCTAAGGTACAAAACCTCTATACTTCCATGATATTGCAAATCTCATACTTAAGCCCAGAAATGAACCTTGACACTGTACGAGCCTCTGGTTCTTTGACGTCAACTTAGATCATAAGCATCTGGAACTCTTTTACATAGTCATCAATAGATCGACTTCCTTGGCAAAGCTCCTACAACTTTGCAAACATATCTTATAAGTAAGTTTCGAGCACAAATCTTTCTCTCAATAACCTTTTCATCTCATCCCATGTTCTAACACCTCATCTTCCATCTTTGGCTCTAGCTGCATTCAGGTTCTTCTACCACATGGTGGCATAAACAATAAACTCCAATGCAGTAAGTCAAACTTTGACAGCATCTATATACCCATAACATTCAAACACCTTCTCGACCTTCTCTTCCCACTCCAAGTATTCATCGACATCTCCACTTCTACCAAAGGGTGGGATTTGAAACTTGACATTATCTAGCCCTTGAGGAGCTCAACGTCCTTATCCCTATGCTTAATAATAGTCAGCTTCTTCTTCTTCCCCAAACTCTTCAACATTTAACTCCTCATCAACTTCCTTAATCTCCTCTAACTCCAGTCTTTGTCTAATAGCTCCTCCAACTCAAGGGGGTCAAATTAGGTGATGGGTTTGACTAGCTTAGCCATAACCCCTCTCTTAAACATTGTCAAGTAGATTTTACGACGACATACCCTAAGGTTATTGCTTATTAACTTGCATTGTTGTAATTAGACTCTCAACAAGGTTTGTGAGTCTATTCACTAATAATACCCTGAAAATTCGAACCTAACATAGTACAATACTTCCCAAATAGATTAACAATTCACTAGCAACTTTAGTACCCAATCATCACTCAAACAGAATAGAAACAAACTTGCCTTGTTTTCGTAATGAAAAAAGAGTAAAAAATAGAGTAATAACGAAACTACACTTGCTATCACACAAACACACTACAGTAGCTATGAAAGGAACACAACAACCACTAATAGCAAAGCGAACCAAAACTTCACTTCAACTTCACACAATCCTTCTCAAAACCGTACTCTGATACTAGTGAGGTTGATGCATCTTTGGGGTTGAACATATGGAGAAGCACCACAACAAAGCGAACCAAAAGAAAAAAAAAATAAGAAAAAAGTTAGCAAAATACGGGTAACTACCAAATGGATATGACACACAACCCAATCCTACTCGAGCTACAATCCACTGAATATGACACACCGATCTAAACTGAAGGGTTACTCGCCACTACTCCTTACTAAAGAGAATAGATAAGAGTTGAAATGAAGATGAGAACATTAAGGTTGCTCAACGAGAATAATTCTGTATTGATTAGTTTTATTGTTATTTTGTATAAGAAAATGGGGGTTTATATACCCATCCACTAGGGTTATTTTACATGTATGAAAAGACAAAAGGGTATTCTACAATGAGGTTACATGAAACATACTAAAAGGGGTAAAAGAGATAAAGAATATTCAATATAAAAAAGAAAGAATCAATCTAGAAAATTATGTCTAGGAGACACATATCACATGGCGAATGGAAGTTAAGAATATGATATAAGTAGACAAAATAGGAAATGCTGGTAGTCAGAGGCCGATCTGATTTGGACCAAGCTAAGGACCAATTACTTCTTCCAAAGAGAAGTTAGCTCGATTCGGGGTCGGATGCCTGTGGTTGGATCGAGAGCTCACTTCAGCTATTATTGGGCTGTTTTCTAGGTTAAAGCATCGCTACTGAATAGGGGTAGATCTGACATAAGTAAAGACCTAATAGTCAAGTCAGTAGGAGACCAGCTCGAGATAGGAATCTCCGTCTCAATTATAACCTAGAGCTAGGATCCTCCGAGCGAGTCCTTAGAGTCCTCTAGCTCAACTGCATGTGATTGGTTTAAGGGGTTAATTCCTATCATACGCTATACTTAACCTTATTACAAAAAATAAGTTTGTTATGAATATAAATGCTAATGCAATTGTGAAACTATGAATACTTTAGAGAAGTTTGTCGTATGAGTCTTATGTATATTAAGGTTATGCTAGCAATTGAGTTGACAGTTTCTTATATTAATTGATATATACAGCAGACTATTACAACTTGATAATGTTCGAGGCGTGACAATATATCCTTTGAACATTAATTTGTCCGAAGTTTTATCAAATGCAATGCACTTATTTTTCTCAAAAATGGCTTTATGACATTTGTTACACAATTGACTAATACTCAAAAGTTGGTTGTTATGCCTTTTATAAGCAATACAATCTCAATATTGTAAGAGGAATAACCAATATTACCAATACCAAATATCTTGCCTTTTCCATTATCACTAAACCTAACATGATCTTTTTCTCTCCATTCTAATGTGGTAAACATTGAAGCATCTCTAATCATATGTGTGGACACCTCATTTTTACCTAAAAAAGAAGAGAAAAGAAAAATAAAAAAAAATATAAAGGCATAAATGGAACAATAATAAAAAATTGAGAAATCAAAATGATAATAAAAAGAAAGAAAAGAGAAGGAAAAAAATTTATGCTATGTGGCATGACACATGACAGCCACATGTCACCATATTGCCAAGTAGTCAACGCCACGTCGTCGTATGTAGCCACATAGCATGTGAAGTAGAAAAGAAAAAGAAAAAAATTAAACAAACATATGCGTACAATGCACATGCGTGTAAGGCACCCATCCCCTTTCCCCTTTCCCTTTCTTCTATCCTTTCCTATTGCTCGACGAACAAAAGGTTTCAAAAATGGCATCTTAGTTGCCATTAAAAAACCTTATAAATTTTACTCGATTTTATCCCCCTTTTGTGTCTAAAAATTAAAAAAAAAAAGGAACAGAAAGGCAAATAAAGTACATTACTTTAGTTCAAAGATGTTAAAGAAATAATAAAGGGAACTGAACAAAACAAAAATAAAAATAAAAAAGGAAGTCTCCCATTAAATAAGTGCAGCACACCTTAGGAAAAAATGGAAAACCGAATCCCTTAAGGCTAACTAGTCACGAAATTGGTATATAGAATTGGCAACAAGATATAAAGGAAGGATTTTGACCATTTATTTAGCAAAGATTACATAAAAAAAGTTCTAAAATTAGAAAAAAAAAAGGAAAAATAATAAAAATGAATTAAACTTTGATAATACAAAGAGAATTAATTTCCCCACACAAAAATGATACTTCTTGACCATTAAACTCCATTCCACGCTATAAATAAAGCCCTTAGCCATACATTACAACAAGCAATTACAAGAATTATCAATTAAAATAAGAGAATTTCTCGTATTTTCAATGCAAGGATTAATTTAGGGTTATATTGGGAAATTCGAGTGTATTTGGGAAAATTGAAGGAGTTTGAGATTATTTTTGTTGTCTTTCATTGAGGGCTTTTGAAGGTTGAGAAGTTAAGAGTTAGGAACCATCACCACCTTACTACAAACCACCCAAAAACCTCCTAAACCAACCTCTAGTTCGCTGCTACACAAGGTAAGTTTTTTGAACTTTGAAGTTGTTCTTAATTGTTCTTTTGTTTTTAATGAATGTTCATGCATGGTGTATGTAATTAACACTTGTAACCTTGTTATATGTATTAGATTAGATAATTCAATACGTAATTTATGATGTTTTTGCTACAATCCATGTTTAAATATTATTGTATTCATATGGAAACCCATGGTTTGATGATCTTACAATGTTAATGGTTTTAAAAACTGTGTTTGTTCTTGTTGAAATTAAAATATAAAAAAAGGGGGGGGGGGGGGGGTGTAGGGGTTGTGATTCTATTTAGATTATTTAAATTAATCATGATTCTTGTTTGTATAATATAAAAGTCCATAAAATAATGCTTTCTTAATATTGAATGTATAGTATAAATATGTTGATCTTAATGGTTTGTAAAAATGTTGATCATGATCCTTGTTTGAATAAAGGGGATTTTTTATTTTGATTTATGAATTATAACGTATTTGTTTGTTTTGTCATGTGTTTGATTCAAAAGTGTTTTGAAAAATAATGATAAGGTTGTTTTGCCATGATAATTTGCTTAGCCATGTTTTGTATATCTTATGTTAAAACTCTTTTCAAAATAACAGAAGGGTTTCTTTATAAAAAAATGTTTTATCACCTAAAAAAAATGTTTTTTTTAGATAATAAAAATTTAATTGATGTGTTTTTGAAAAATTAGAGTTTTCATAGGCTTTTTTGAAAAGCGGGACAAAAATAATCTTTTTTTTTTTCAAAACTTAATTAAAATGTAAATACTTAAAGTGAAATATTTCATAAATAAAATTGACTATGTAATGTCCTAAGGAGGGAGTAGGGTAGGGTAGGGGGAGGGGGGCCTAATTATATTGCCTAAAATCTTTATATCACGTATACGCTCATAATATAAAGACTGCCTTACGAGTTAGAAATTAGAGATCTCAAAACTTTAACTTATAAGCTTCTAATCATACTTAATATTTTTACATACATCTATTTATATATATATACATATATATATAGCTAAAAGTGATTTAGCAATCTATATTTTTCCAAGATCGTTGAGAGTTAGAATCGCCTACTAAATAATAAGATAGGATAATTAAACTTCAATGACATCATGAGTTACTAAATACTGTAAAGATCTAACTTAACTAATAAAGTTTACTAAAATAATCTTATCTATCTAATCTGATTACTTAAAAGAACACTCCCTACTCTGATCTTAACATATTCCCAACTTTTGGTTATCTACAAAAAGGAACTATTGGGGGTTGAGCATTACAACTTAGGAAGTTCGTCTCTTGCTACTATATTTCATGTAAGTTATCAAGTATTATTAGCAAACATGCATGCTAGCTACATACAGAATGAATGCAAGCAACACATTCATGGGGCTCCGAAACCATGGAAGGTGTAGATTTATATTGTCTACACATCAATTATCCCCCGTATTTAACCATATGAGACACCTCACTTTACTCGTATTAGCCTGTCTATAGGTATTATCTTGACGGATGAAATTCGATTATTACCCTAGTCAAGAATACCATACTAGTTAATCAGGTAGATCTCAACTACTGCTATCTACTATCAATAGTCAATATAATGCCCCATAAGCTCACTATCAACAAATCCATACAATGCCCTACGAGTTAAACCTTGTGAGAGCCAACTCAAGTTATTGGTAATCAATCACAGAATGAATGTAGGCAATACATCTATGAGGCTCCGAAACCATGGAAGGTGTAGATTTATATTGTCCACACATCAATTATCCTCTGTATTTAACCATACGAGACACCTCACCTTACTCACATGGGGCTATCTATGGGTACCGTCTTAACAGATGAAATTCGATTATTACCCTAATCGAGAATACCATACTAGTCAATCAGGTGGATCCCATCTATGGCTATCCACTATCAACAGTCAATATAACACCACATGGGCTCACCATCAACAAATCCATACAATGCCCTACGAGTGCCAACTCAAGCTACTAGCTATCAATCAATTGAAAATAGTTTACTAGCTTTACCTCAACAAGTAAAATACCATAAACAGCTACTAACTAAGTTGACAAATCTTTCTTTAAATCATAAAATGTTTCAAAAGAGCATTTTCGCAAATGTTTCAGAAAACTTGGCAATGCTATAGACATCCCAATTCACAAATAATCAATCACAAACATACAATAAGTATATCCAATTAATTTAGCAAAATATTTAAACTTTCTAATTTAATAAAGTGATCGCATGAATGTTGGCATACAAAATAACTAGTTACTCAAACATACAATCAAGGTTAAGCAATAGAACATTGAGTAATCATGAACACAAATAAGTAGCAATTCTTCGAAACTTCCTTACCTGGCCTACTTGCCTACTTATCCTGAACTTCAGGGTTCTTGAATTAGAAATTAGGTCACCTAAAACATAATGATAATGCATATGTAATTAATTGGAAGATAGTTTCTTTAAGATTCTAAAAGTCTATCTAATTATTGAAGCTCATCATGAAGCTCGTCATAAATCTCTTAGTATGGTTAAAACTTGTTTTTATTATAACTCGTTTAATTTAAGTTTGCTTTTCACACTCTTAGAGTTAATTTTCATCATTTTCAAGTATTCTTTCATTTGGTAAGATCTTTTAAAGGTGTTTGGGCTCATAAGGCTTTGATCTAGGTTAAATAATTTCATCAATTAAAGTTCTTAATTTGATCACTTTAAGGTTTGGATCTAATTTTAGGCATTAGGCTTAATTTTAAGGTATTCGACCTTTCACTTAAGATTTTAGGCTTATGTTTTGTTATTGTGTCTATTGTTTTTGAGTTTTACCTAAGTCATGGTCTATGGGCCTCCCACTAATTTACTTAGTTTTTTTTTTTTTTTTTAGTCCTTACTTAAGGGTTTTAGATCTTATCTTGAGCCTAAGTCTATTTTTAAGCCAATTTGCCAATTTTATTCATCATTGGGCCTTCATTATTTTATTTAAAGGTCTTGATCTCAAGTAATCTAATTAAAGTTTGGGCACATGCCTATTTCTTATGAATTTAATGCCCAAATAAGCATTTTAGTTAGTTATTTTCCTAAGTTGAAGTCTAAACCTATCATGGGCCTTTTAAAATACCTAATGGGATGGGTCTCTTATTTAGGGCTATAAACTTGGTGTACATTTGCTAGTCATTTCATTCCAAGTGGGCCTTAAGCTTGCTCTTGGGCATACTTACATGGATTGAGCCTAATCTACATTCTAAGGCCCTAAACTTAATTCTAACTTATTCTAATAGGCCAAATATCCTAATGAGTCCATTATATAACCCATTTTACTAATTGCTCTAGATTTGGTCTTATCCAATTTAAGGGCTCAAAATTGATTCCTCTAAGCTTATATGTCCATTTAAGCCATTTAAGATCTTATCTAGCCACTTAACTCCAATGATTAAGTCATAAATCCTAATTAGCATTAATTAACATATTGAATTGGAATTTGCAACTTGTTTTCTTAAGTAAAGAGGCATTTGAAGAGAGTTTTTAAGAGGATTTTAACCATTTCTCTACACAACTTATTGTAACATGCTAAAACCACTACCATGATATATTTCAAGCTAAATCTTCCTAAGATGAACATGAAAAATCATAAATATGATGAAGATGAGACCATTCATGCTTCCCTAGCATGTAGTGGGGGTTTGATGATGGTTTCTCTTCATTATATTAAGTTACTTAGATAAAACTATATCTTACGCTTCTAAAATACAAGTAACAAACTAACTAAGTATATAAATGATGGTGTGATTATATGGCTCTAAAATGACATGTACACAATTATAACATTTTAGCTAGTATTTATAATCCCGAACTTTTAAGATATCATAAGTATAATTAAAATAAATAGAAAACTTAAGTTGAATGAGTTTTCCTTAGGTTAGTCTACACGAGTTCTAACTTTTCCACTTAGAAACTAAGTCAAAACTTGCTCCTTTGAAGGCAAATGTTTTTCAGCAAAAACTAAGGTGCATGTGTAATCTTTAAGTAGTGGTGGTTTATGATTTAGTGGCGTGTGGTTTTTGGCAATTGCAAAAGGCATTGATGTGTGCAGGGGAGTTTGAGAGTGCTTCTTGGTTTTTCTTCCTTCTTCCTTTGATTTTTATTTAGATTTGTAGTTTCCTAAGGATTTCTAAGAGTGAAAAATGGAGTCAAATGAGAGTTTTGAAGGGGTAAGGATAAAAAAGGTGGGATGAGGGAGACGAGATATTGTTTTAATTGATTAAAAGCATACAACAATCAAGGGAGGACCACTTGCTCCTTGACACTTTACTTGATTTAGCAAAGGTTTGTCTCAAAATATCCCAATTGTTAAGTAACCCTTTTTGTCTTATTTACCTAATTGGTCTTATCCATTTCATAATTAAAAAGACTAGGATTGGTAGATGGATTAAAGAGTAATTAAGCTAATTAATTGCGATTATACTTAATTAAGCAATTTAAGCCTTATTAGGGTGTAATCAGGGTTTTTCCATATTTTATCACTTTAATTAAGTCCATTGGCCTTTATTACTTCATTTGTAACAGCCTTTTAGTATTCAGGATTGATTAGGGTTCTCAAATCTCATACAAGATAGTGATTCAAGGTTTCCAAGCGATCATTGCGATTAGCAAGTAATTTAAGGATATCCTTAGAGTTTATCAATTGAATTAGGGTTCTAGACTTTTAATTAGGATTTTAGTCAATCTATTAATGTTTTCCAATCATTTAGGATTTTTCACATATTAGGGTTTTTAGGGTTTTACGCATATGATTAGGGTTTTAAGGTTTTACTCTCTTTCAAATTTTTTGGCTTATTATTTAGGATTTACAACCTATTATTTATGATTCATCCATTTCATTTAGGGTTTTTGTCATTTAGATTAAGATTTTAGATGGTTCTTTAAGGTTTTGGGGTCATCTTAGAGTTTTCACACATTAAGGTTTTGACTAAGGTTTCGAAGGTATATTTTCTATCCTAGTATTAGTTTTGGGGTTTAAAAACATTATTAGGGGTAAAATAGTAATTTTAAAAATTTATTATTTTAATTGAGTTTACTTGATTGATCATTATTATTTTAAGATATCTCCAATCTTTGTTATTGAGTTTACAAGATTTTACGAAATTAATTGAACGTGCTAACTCATTAGTGTTCCTTCTATTTAAAGTTTAATTTAAGGTTTCGTAACTCTAAGACTTAGAGTTTAAGGTTTTTATTCAATTTGGATTTTTAATTTGTGGTCATGCATATTTGGGTTTAGGGTCTTTGTATGCATTTATGATTTTTTTTTTTATAATTTTATCTCTAGAGTTTTTGAGTTCGTTTTAAAGTTTCGATTTAAAATTTTATTGGCTTTAATTTATTCAGTCTGATTAAGCTTAGGGAATATCTTTTGGTTCTTCAAATTCAACTTTAAGTCTAAAACTTAAAATTTGCGAGGTTTACAAACTAACTCGTTAAAATTTTTACAAAAATGCTTTTAGAACTATATAGGCTTAATTCTAGCTAGTAGACATGTAGGCATGTAGGCACTTCGGGTGACCCTATTAAAAATATTTTTTTTTTTTGTCTTCCCTTATTGAAACCCTTTCTTTTTGTCTTGAAAAGAGTTAAAAAGGCCCTTTTATTTAGTTATGAATCTTTTATGGTAACCTTTCAAGTTTTAATAAATTAGCCTTCAAGCTCATTTCTCTAGTTTCCTTTTCTTTTTAATTTTTTTTAGAAAAAAACACATAGACCAATAATTAAATTAAAGCCTATCCACCTATGGGCTTTAATTTCACTATTTTCTTAACTCAGCCAAGTGGCAACTTTATGTTCTAATTTGGGAACATCTTAGATTGGTTTTGATACCTTATAATTTGATCATGTTCCTTCTAACTTAAACAGGATAATTCTTTGGTTGAGCAAGATTGCTGCTAACATTGCTTCTATCTTACTTAACAACCTTTACTTTACTCACTTGCATAGTCTCAAATTTCATTAAGTTTGCAGCTTTAACAAGTACTATAGTAGCAGAGATTTTTGTTCCTTCCTCAAAACCAAGACCTGTTTTGGAGCCACTAACTCTTTAACTTAGAAGAAGCATATTCAATTTTTCATCACTTTGATTAAACTTAACAAAAGTGTTTTTTATGGATTTTGAAAGATCAATTACTCTTATCTTAAGGTTCTTTATTTCTTCTTTCAAAACCAAATTTTTTTTTTATAATGCCTCTTTGTCCATAATCAAAGACTCATTTTCATGTTTTAAAATGTCATTTTCATATACCAAAAGCTTATTTGTTTGACTTAAAACTTCTTTTTCACTTTTTAAAGCTAAAATTATCTTCTTACAACCTTGAGTTTTTCATCTTGGTTTTGGCAAGAGCCTCCAACAATCTCTATATTTCATCATACATATTAACATAATTTGAGTTAATGCAAGATGTTAATCTAAGTCTCCTTAATAGTGACAGTTCCTTCGTAAGCTTCTTTAAGCTTATCCTAAACTTTCTTCACTGTTGCAGGCAAAAATAAAAGCAAATTTTGAAGGAGAAATGCAGCTAATCAAAAAATACTTAGCTCTCATATTAATTTAAGTTTGTTTCTTTTTAACTTCATTGATTATCGGATATGTTAGCTCATAGTCTCCTTGATTAATAACTTTCCAAACATAATAATCAATAACTTGAATAAATATCCCCATCCTGCATTTCTAATGAGAGTAATTAAAGCCATAAAAATAAAGAGCACAACCTGTTTGCACTGAAGGTAAACTATCAACCATTAACGATCTCTTTCCTAAAGTTAGTATACAAGATTAGTTTTGATATCAAGTGTTAATCTCTTATAAATAATCAAGAGTTGGGGGTTGTAGATTGATTCTTAACAATAAAATTTTTTCAAAGATAAAACAACCACTTTTGAATTACCTATATAATGGTTTAAAGTTTAAACCTAATATGTGTAAACTAATAACTAAACAATCAAATAAAAGAGAGAAGGTTTAAGAAAATCAAGCAAAGGATTCATAGAGGTCTCTACTTATGAGTCAATCCTCTCTTTTATTTGCACTCGTTGGGGATCCAATCTTCTACCTTGGTCATTCTACTATTTTCAATAATCAAGAGAGGTTATAAGTACAATCACATGGCTACAATCAATACAACTCTACCTTCAAGCTTGTCTTTAGCTAAATAGAATTACTATGGTCTATTCTCTCTCGATTACAAGACTCAAAACTATTTAGATAATTTTGATGGAAAACAAGTTTAACTTCTTAAGATTTACATAAGAAAATTGTAAAACAATTCAGGAATCAAGTTAGGTTCGAAAAGACCCTTCTCAGATGCTTACTACTGATATCAATTGTATTATTTTTCTTATCTCGAATCTGCATGAATTCTTCTCCTTTTTAAAATTCAAATGCAATGACTAGTAAATCTCTCATTTGTTGGATAATCTTTATCTCTTCTCAATCTTAAATAGTCTGAATGATAATCTTTTATCTTCAAAATATCAAGTCTATTGATATGCTTCCATAAAATTCGTGATTCAAATAATAGGCTTTGATTCTCTAGCTTAGATAAGATTAGTTGAATAATATCTTTATGCATCTAAATAAATAGGCTTCCATATCTTGTCTAATAATTCAAACTTCATCCGCATCTCCATATGCTTACACTTTAGTAAAATGATTGTAAAACAATCCTCCTTAAAGAGTGGAACGCGTCAAATGCATTACCTAAATGCACTTGACTTAATGAAACTAGGCCTTAACCTACAAAATATGTTTAAATACCTAAATTTCTCAAGGTTGCTCCTAAACTTCTCAAGGTTGCTCCTAAGTATGCTTTTAAGTATTTAGAGTTCTTCGTATCAATTTCTTTACTTACCGAAATTCCTTTTAAGTTTACTTCTAACTCTATTCAGTCACTCTTTTCTTCAAACTCCAAAAATGTCCAGTGATGCTTCTATGTTTGCTTCTAACTTTTTGTCTCGACTAAAATGAGTTAACATTTCACTTAAGAATCATAGCTTCTAACTGTGCTTCTAAGTTCTTTATCTTCATTGATTCACATTTCCGATCTCACTTCTATCTTTGCTTCTAAGTTCCTATTTTGATCTTTAACAATACTTGACAATTTCATCAATAATCTTTGGTGTTTGTTATCATCAAAGCATGTCATCTAAGGATCTAATAGAATCATTCATTAGCTTCTAAATAATGTACGATGTTCTATTGCATCTAAACTACCCTATCAAGACATGACACTAGTTCTTGTCTAAGATTAATTACTTGAAAAATTGTTTCTTGATTTAATATTATTGATTTAGGCTTGCTACTATTACAGTGATTAACATTGGCTCCTCTTCTTCATTTGTTGTAATGTAACTGTTACTTTTATTGGTTGCCCTCTTTCTCATTTGCTAGCCCAAACATAATGTTATCGTCATTGTCTTCTCCTCCATTAAAGCTTTGTTACTCTCGTTAGTTTCTAGTCTTCACCATTAATGTTGATGGCATAATCATCACATTCCAATTTGATGCTCAATGCCTACTTAGGCTGGTCATTCTGAGATGATTATAGCTTAAATATTCTTGACCTTATGCGAAACAACGATAACCTAACATATGTATGTATATGTGTATGTCTTTGTATGTTAGGGAGGAAGGGGTATATAGGCATCATGATGGATTTGAAATAATCAATATTAATAGATTTAAAGCTGAGATGAAAAGATTTTGTATTAATTTGCATAGCAAATGTAGACACATTTGATTCTTTTCAAATGCCATATTTAAATCAGATTTAAAGCAATCTACTCTCAATTATTTGCATTAGATCTTCTCTTAATTAGCACCTAATAATCCATACAGAAGCTATGTACCAACTTGACATTTAACATCATTCTTCAAGTAATAAAAACTCATGTAAATAAAAGGGATAAACATGTTACTGTATCTTAACAACCAAAGAATGAAAAATGAAAGAATGTACAATACAATGTATAGATAAAGAATTAGATTTTCATGATGAAAACGACATTTGCTAGTAAAGTTACATGGGTAAGGTACCTTACTACTCTATCCATCTCATAAAGTTATATGAAATGAAAAAAAAAAAAAAGATAAAAAGGGACTCTAGATCATCTAAATATAACTTTTTGAAGTTTCGTCAATAATTATATTAATTTTTCACTACAATGGCAACATATTGCTTTTGGGACAATTAAAAATTTATGACTTTAAAAAAATTAACGTCGTAAGATTGCATGTAAATGAACTCAAATGTGCTAACTAGATAAGCATCTATTTACATTTGCATTTCAAGAGCATGAGTGCACTTTAAGTGCATAAGTAACAAGTAGCAACTTCAATACTTAAAAGAGCATTTCTCAAGATGCCTAAAATACTTAAACCTTATGATAAGATTCCAGGTACCAACTCAATGCCACACCAGATTTTTGACCATATAAGAGGCTTGCTTGCAAACTTTGCATGAGTGGGTAACCTATTTATAAGCTATGTTAGCATTAGATGGCCTGCCCTGCTTTGTTGAGTCTATCCTGTTATGTTGAGTACACCTTGCTCTACCCTGATCAAGCCCTCCCATAGACTTATCTATGAACTATGACAATATTAGAAGACCCGACGTGCTCTGTAAGTTCTATCCTAGCCTACTATTTATGCCCTACTTTACCAAGTCTTCCTTACTATACTTGGTCCATTCTGCCCTACTATGATCGACTCTACTCTATTCTGCCAAGTCTACTCTAATTAGCTATACAAGACTAAGGTTGTCAAACTTAGGATTCTATCTAAAATTGATAAAGGGTCTGTAAAATCGGATCGTAAAATCAAAACGTAGAAACATAAGTTTCTATAATTTATGTAAAATAGCTTTAAAAAATTATGGATATACTTATAGTAGTTATTCAAAACTTGAAATACATAATGAAAATTTTAAAAAATGAAAAAATTAAGTTTTTTTCATAAAAATTCTTAATATATAATTTAACATGTTCGGAAAAAGAACAAATAGAGCTGAAACTCAACTTTTTCCTAATTTTTTTTTAAGCTATAAATTAAAGAGAACCAAACATTTCAACTCATTTTAAGTTATTGATGGTATAAAATAAAGTATATAGTTTTCTTTATAATCTTTGTTGTTGGAGTTGAAACTTAAATAAAAGCTATGAACCTAAAATAAGAGATTGAGAGAGAAAAAAAAGAGGTAAAAAATTAGAATAAAATATGATAGATGTTATAATACTTTAATAGTTAATGGCTTATAAAAGGCTAGTTTATTATTTTTTTCTTAAATTTTTTAATCCATTAAACTCATATATGTAGAATCGATAAACTCGGTCAAAAACTTAAGTTTCTATCAAGTTTATATGTAAATTCGGTTAAAAACATAAGTTTCTATACAAAAAAAAAAAAAATCTATACCTGAGTTAACTCAAAAAAGCCACCTAGAATCATAAACTTGAAAAATCGTATGGGTAAAATCTCGATTTTGATAACTATGTACAGGACTATCTCGTCATGCCTGTACGCTCTACTTTAACGAGATTGATTTGCTCGACCAAGTTTATTCAACTAAGATCTACTCGGTCATGATGAGGCTACTAGGCTATTCCATAACAACTTGGCTATACCGATTCATATTAAACAGGTTGGCTACGTCTATGCCAGATCAACCCAACCATGCAAGGTTGGCTACGGTCATGTCAACTTAGCCACTACCATACGAGGTCAGCCCAGCTAAGCGAGGTTGGCCTAACTATGCGAGGTCGACCCTAGTCATGTCAGGTCAGCTACGGACATATCAAATCGGCCTCAAACAAGACAAGTCATCCAATATTAGATCTACCCAAATCATAGCTCTAAGTCTCCAACAACTCTTTAGAATCAAATGTCAGTCCCTCACTTGAAAATCTTATGTAGCTACCCATTTTACTTTTGTTATTTGGATTTCCCTTTTCTTGTATTTTCCCTTAGTTGTCGTTCATGTTTCATTTGTAATTACTGAAATGCCACTAGGGCATCCTTTTATTCATTTATTTAGAACTTCACCCATTTTGTATAAATAGAATACTTGTATAAGGTTTTAAATAGACTTTTAACAATTAATGAAAAACCCTTAAGACTTTTCTCTTGAAAAAATCTCCTCTATCTACTCTTATCAATCCTTTTAGCAAGGATTGTGGAGAGCAACCCTATTACTCAAACTAATGCGTCACATTCGGTGAGTCTTAGGTCGTATTAAATCTTATTGATGCATCATATTTAGCTAAGTAGCTCACGGATTCGCTAAACCATCGACTCTTATTTACTCTTCGGGCCATCTCACGGCTTGGACCCATCCATTGGTTTTCGTGTGATACTGGGTCCCGTATGTCTACCTACGGGGATCCGTATCATCTTGGTATCAAAGCTAACTTTTTCCCTTTTTTTTTTTTTGTTCACTTCATTGTGATGCTTCTCCGTGTGTTCAACCTCGAAGACACAAACGCATCACCTTAGGTAAAGGATTTCAATCAAAAGGGCAAAATGTAAATGGCTAAATTGACTATATGTGAATTTCAAGTTAAGTACAATATTAATTTATGTTTAACTCCTTAGGTTAGTGCTAAGGGTTAGAATATTTAGTCTATATCTTAAAGTCAAAGGGAGATTTAGTTTAGTAAGCTTAGAATAAGAATTGTTGGACTAGTTGGCCTATTTTTAACCTCCCTAAGGGCTCATGCACTTAATAAGAATAGCTATGGGTCTTGGACTCATAACAAACTCATAAACTAACTATTGGTTAAGTAAGCTCCATCTCATTTGTCAATCATCAAAAGGATAGAGTGAACATCATCAAGTTTAAGAGTTTATAAATACTCAATAATGTCCCTTCACTTTCCATAGTTTTGAGATGAAAGAGACATTATTCTACTATAGGAACTTTACTCTCAAATATCAAATAATTGCTTAGATAAAGAATAAGTTCAGCTACTTAAATGATGTATGATGGCATCTCTTGGCTTTCTTGTCTATCACTTGTGTATTAAGTATATGAAAGAGTGTTTGATATTCCTCGTGGTAATGATACATGAGGAATATCAAGGAATTTAATAGTACAGGAAAATGTTAGCAAACCTTGAATGGAACTTAACATATGTGAAACATTAATAAGTTTGCATGGCCTAACAATCGCTTGATATGATGTATAAGTAACTGGTAGGGGTAGTTGCCACAAACTCTTACTAAATGAGTTAAATAAGAGTAGGCTTAAGAGGAAATGCTTTGAAAGAGAATATAATTTTTATTAATGAAAGAATCAAGTTATGGGTAACACCCCTACCCCAACCCCCCTCCCCCTTAATCCTTTTAATTTAAGAATTTTTAGAATAAGGTAGAGGGTCCTAATTTAGAAAAAATAAAAGAAATTTTAGAAAAAATAAAAAAAAATAGAAAATTTAAAGAAAATACAAGCAATTTAGTTGCACAAGCCAACGGCTTATTAGTAATACATTAGCACTTTGATAGAGGAGACCTGGCTTCGAACCTCACCAAAGGCATAAAGTGCCTTTTATTTTTCTTTACAAAATACACCACTACGCGTAAAAGGATCATTAAGCCATTTGTCTAGTCATGACACGTGGCACTTCATGATTAGGGCATGTCACCCATGTCATAAACACATGTAAGCTACGTGGTACGACACGTGTCACATATGCTAGCACCCTACGTCATCTGCCACATGTCTCATGAAAGATACGTAGCATGACGTTATTAGATTGCACAGCTGACGTAGCATTACATCAATGCTCTTTCTTTCCCTTTCCTTCATTTTCTCTAGAAATTCCGCATATCCCCTTTTGGTTAGCCAACTTCAACACTAATTACAACCCTCTTTATGTTACAATTTTGCCAAATTAATGGCAAATTTACAAACTAAGTATAGCCTAGTTTTGATTTCACCCAAAATCATATCCACATCCATTATCCTACACATTTAAAATCATATTGAAAATTTGAAAATAATGGGGTCAAAATTAATTAATGCCATTAAATTTGAATTTTTTTTTCTCCTTAGCTCTCACTGAAAACACGAACCATCTCTCTCTTGTGATAACCCCACTTCGATTACCCTCTCTTGGTCTACCACCAATCACACTGGCCTCACTACTCTACCCTAACTCAACACAAATCGCAACGCCGCAACACGTAACAACAAGACCCACCGAAACCCCCTCTCAATTCAAACTTCCTTCACATCTCTCACGCATACTATGCTATGAACAACACCATCGACTAATCTTCTTCATCGAATACATCTAACGACACCACATATGACCCAATCTACATCATAGCGGCAACTATGCTCCATCAACAACTTCATGCGATAGTAAAACAACCACTCTCACTCAAGCACACACCGACTGTCCAACCGTGATGCTCACAACTTCTATCTTCACACAACAACGCTTTACCCCCATCTTCACAACATAATAGCACACACCATCACTCTCAACCAAACTTTTCTCCCTCATCGACTACCAGTACACGACCTAGACCACTCATACTTCTCTTTCTCTAAGATTTCTTTTACCACAACAATGGTTAAAGAAATCTAGTCCCTTGATTACTCTCTCCTTCAGCCACTTCCTTTACTTAGCCACTAAACACCTAGGGTTTAAGCCCTTCGATTGTAGCTCGAAACACCACCCTAGGGTGATTCTAACGTAAAATTGCCACCACAATTGAGCTCATAGTAGTTGAAAACCTAAGATCCCACACCCCATTCATCTCCAACTACTAGTCCAAGCAACAACTACCGTTGCTACCGTATGGGAGGTTTTCTACCACCATTAAACGACCACTTTAAGCCATAGCACTTAGAAAAACTCCTAATGTCCAATAAAAAACACATAGAATCACCTTTTCCTACATAAAACTAGGCCTACAATAACCTCGAAAAGCACCCCTTCTACCGTTGCTTCTTCCTCTTCTTGGTGACTCAACCTACGACCTGTGGAGCTCCAATCTGAACTAAACCCAAATCTGCTTCAACCTAATTCACTCCTGATCCTTCTCCATCTGATCCATGCAGCCAATGTGTGTTTGTAGTTAAGGTCTTTTGATTTTGTTTTATTCTTTTTTTTATTATTTATTTATTTATTGTAAATGTGTTGTAAATAGCAAAAAAGAAAAAAAGGGGGGGGGAGAAGGGTGGGGTAAGTAGAAAAGGAAAGCTTAGTGTTATGCTTTGGTCAAAATGAAAATAAAATAAAAAGAAAAATAAAAAGTTTTATTGTTTAGAAAAAATCTATTTTCTAAATAAATAAATTCTTTTTAAAATTAAGACACTTCAGGAATTTTCTTTAAAAAAATACCAATTTAAGACCATACCTTAGATTTTTTCCAAAACAAAATAAAATGACTAATTGAAATAAACTTAGCCAATTGTTTTTTAAAATTAAAATGAATCAACAAATTAAAGTTTTGAAAAGAACTACGTACACCTGATCTCGAATAACAGGTACGTAAACACTTCTAAGGTGACATAAAATTTGAAAAAACTTAGTTTTCCATTTTTTAGCTTAATGTGTTCAATTTGGTAAAATAAAATCCAATTTACTATTGATTAAACTTTGTTCTAAAAAAGGATTTTGAAAATCAAATCTACTTTCGGAAAGTTAATAGTGATAGCCTTAAGGGTTTAAAAGATTAGCCCCCAGATCCAGAATCTTTGATTTTTAAACCTTTCTTTTAAAATTGGTTTTTCAAGTAAAGCAACGGTTAGGTTAAATCGGTTTACCCAATCGATTTACCCTAACCTTTTTTTTTTCCTAACTTTGATTGGGTAATGACTCCAAAATGTTTTTATAAAAAAAAAAAAGAAACAGTTTTCTTTTACTCTTAGTCGAGAATCAATATTAAATAAGTTAAGGTTTAATATTAATCGGATTAAGAAAGATTTATGAAAATTAAGAAAAATCAAACTCGATAGACTGACCACTCCATTGGAGACGTCAAGAGGGTTTGCCACTTAAAGACTTTTCAAAATTAAAGTTGCCTTTCAAAATACCTATGCTATTTATTTATTTGTTTGTTTCATGTAAATATGTGTTGTTTTAATTGCCATATTCATTTTTGCATGCAACATACACTAGGATATGGCGAGTCATTTATTACATCAAGGATGCAAAGTAGATACAATTAGACCTAGGCCGTCTCGGGACCCTAGGAGGAAGGCTATTATGTAGGTTCCAAGTGTAATAGTGTAGCTACTGCTCGAGGTTGATTAAGTCACCCCACTTAAGTTGTAACATGAATAATGAAGGTATTTTCTAAAAACGAGTGAGGCACAAAGTTTAAGAACCTTTATAACCCACTTTAATTGCATATGCCTCTCTTAAGGCATGAGTTAATACACTACTCTTATGAATTGCAACCCTGTTGATGTTTGAAAGTTTTAGAAATATAATCATTTTTTTTTTAAAAGTTAAACACCAAATCAAGGGTTGCAACTTAAAAGAGTAATGCATTAACCTAAATAGTCCTAACATTTACATGTTTCCACATATATTATTTTGTTTTTATTGATGAATGATTCTTGTTTATGAAATGTTTAGGCATAAAATAGTAGATAACTAAGCAAATAATAAAAAAAAAATTGATAGGCTACAAGAGCTCATTTGGATTCATGAGCAGCTACTAAAGGCTAAAATTGCTTACCTAAAAGAAAAGCTCGAATATTTTGAAGCTCACAACCGGGCCTTAAAAGCCTTTCTTAGACAGGTCATTAGAGAAACCCATAAAATGCGAAGCTTAGTTTAGGGTTTTTCCAATTTATAGCTAGGTGGCCTAAGATAAGTATCGGGTTTTATCAAATAAAAATCGAGAATAAATGTTAGGTCCTTTTCCTTGGTTTTTTGTACTTTGATTTTTCAAAATAATAAAAAATTCTCTTCAACTTATCGTTCTTTATTCTTTAAGATTCCCTTTTGTAAATAGGTGCTTCTATAGTCATTCATCTAACCATTTTTTCTCTCTCCCCTAAGAAAATTAGAATAAAATCTATTGACTTGTAAATAGAGCCCCAAAAAATCACCATCCTTACTTGTAATTAAACTCCTCGGCTTTTGTAAAGTAATGCCCCCATCTTTCTCTCTGATAAAAAAAAAAGAAAAAGAAAAGAAGAAAAAATAAGAAATTTACTAACGATTACAAATTCTTATGGGCTAACCTAAATAAAACTACAACCCATTAAGACAACGGACCTAAACACAAGCCCCTCAATTAGTTAAGTTATCCAACTAAACAAAGCTACTTAGCCCATTTAGGAAGCCAACCTAAATAAAAAGCTACTTGGCCCATTTAGGTAACTAATCATAACACAAGCTACTTGGTCAGTTAAGGCAACCAATCCAAACCCAAACACTTAGCCCGTTAAGGAAGCTAACCTAAGCATAAGCCCCTCGACCCATTCAAGTAGCCAATCTAAACACTAACCCTCAACTCATTCAGGTAGCTAATCTAAACACTAACCCTTAGCCCATTCAAATAGCCAATCTAAAACACAAACCCTTAACTACTCAACCCATTCAAGTAGCCTACTCAAACACAAACCATGACCTATTACACTAACCCTTAGCTCATTCAGGTAGCCAACCCAAAGCCTATGGCCCATCAAGGTAGGTGAACCAAATACAAACCTTAGCCCATTAAAGTAGCCGAACAGGGCTAAAATCGTTAGTCCCTTGGAAAAAGCCTAACCATGAACCAAGCCAAACATGAAATCTAATGCAACCTCAATCTCGAATGAGAAGTTTCACATTGTGACATATGTTAAGAAACTAAGGGGCAAAGTCGATCTTTACCTCAAGGCAAATAAATAATAGACTCCTCCTTAACGAACTGGTAGCTTATTTTTAAAAGGTTTTTAGATGAAAAGAGGTAAACTATATCTCACACTTTATCCTTAAGGACTTTAAGAGTTGAGTGACACTATGGTGAGGATACTTTAAACTCATTCCTTAAGGAGGTTAATTTTAAATTTGATATGCTGATTAAGATCAAGTTAAACATTCATTTTCAAATCCTAAACACAACTATCTGTTGTTAACCCTATTGGACCAATTTAGAGAATTTTCAAATTTAAATCTTGTCAAAAACTATCTCACAATGGGATAATTCAAAGGTTAGGGTCAATGATTAAGAGAAAATGATAAAAACCAGTTTATGCTTGCTTTAGTGAAATCAATTCAAGAAGTCTTTTTTTTTTTTATTTCTAATAAGTTATTTTTTCTTTGAAATGAAGAAGAGCTAACTCCTTTTCAAACACTTCAAGCCTACACATACCTCATCCAAGCCCATATGCTCGAAATCCATGGATTTAAGGCTATAAATCTCTCAAAGATAAAGACTTAACAATATAGATAATCACTTTATGAGCTAAAAGAAAGAAAGAAAATCAAGAAATAACGGGGCAAAGAAATAAAGGAAATAATGGGACTATAAAAGAAAAACAAAAAACAAAAAAAGGAGTAATAAAGAAAAAGAAAAGAAGAAAGGAGAAGGGTTTGAAAATTGGTAAGAGAAAAGCCCTAACCAAAGAAGGCTCAAAAGATACAAAACCTTCAATCTCATGCTCAACCTAAAAACATGAGCCCTACATATTCATCCCAAGACATAAAGTCGCTTTACATATCATTAATCACAAAATACAAGGCCTTCCCACCCACAATACCAACCTTACTTAATAAAATTCTTCTAATTACAGGAATAATTTATCGTTAATAAAAATTATTTTTGAAATTAGGGCAAGCATACTTTTAGTTTTTCCTTAAAGGTTCTTGACTTTTACACTTAGGTTGAATAAAAGTTTCTTTTTTTTTTTTTTTTCAAAATTGGCCTTCTCATTAAGTCTTTTTAAAACCCTTTCACCAAAAGCTTAAATTCATAATATTAGACTAAAAAAGACCTAATAGATTGATCAAAGCATACCATTTACAAAATGGATTATAATTTTTAGGATTGTAGACATGAGTGTAATTTAGATCAAGAGTTTGCAAAAAAGCCCTTTTCAACTAGAGTAATCATAAGTTACCTTTTTCTTAAGAGAGGAATGTTTAAAATCACAAAACCTTACGGAGAAGCTCAACATCAAGGTCAAGAGACATTTTCAAATGCTTAGAGGAATACGAGATGCCCCACATGGTTAGCAAGAAAAGGGGATGATTGTAACATTTGTTCCTTAATAAGAATTTATACCCCTTAACAAACTTTCAAGAAAAGAAAAAGACAAAAAAAGAAAAGAAAAGAAAAAAGAGAAAGTAAAGGCTTGTCATAAGTTTTTTGTTTATTTTCAAATCTATGCCGACTTGATTAGCTAAACTTTCAATTCAGATAATTTGTTTCCTTTTTTATGTAATCACACATTTTAAGCCGATCACATTAATCTAAGACATTAGGGGACTAAATCCTTGATGCCTCTTTTGTCATTAAATGATTTTCACCAAATTCTTTGTTTGTAAATATTTTCAAGTTAAGAAGTTTTTTTTTTTTTAAATAGGTTCCTCACTTTGTCCATCTCTCATCATTCTTTTAAGGTTTTAGTCAGCTCTTAGAGTGTTGCCCTATCTCTTATCATTTTTAGGGCTCTAACCAACTTTTTTATAGCCCTATCCCATCCTCAATTCATTTTTTTAGGGATTCTAACTAGTGCTTAGAGCACTGTCCCATCTTTTAATCCATTTTTAAGGTCCTAACTAACTCTTAGAGTGTTATCCTATCTTTCATGATCTTTTAGGGTTCTAGCCAACTTTCATAGCACTATCCCCTCTTTTCATCGTTTTTAAAGTTCTAACCAACTCTTAAAGCGTTATCCCATCTTTAATCAAGGGTTCTAACCAACTTTTAGAGCGTTGTCCCATCTTTAATCCATTCATTTTGAGGTTCTAACTAGCTTTTAAAGCGTTATCTCAATTCATACTCTATTTTAAGGTTTTAGCAAGACCATAGGGTGCTTCCTGTTCATCAACTCCAATTTAGGGTCTTATCAATCCTGTAAGGCACTTCCTTATTCATTAATTCATCTTAGGATCTTAGTGAGCCTGTGAGATGCTTCCTTTCACCAATTTTCCCTTAAAGTTTTCAGCGAGCCCATAGGGTGCTTCTTCTAAATCATTTAGGGTTGCTAATCTATTAGAGTTACTCCCGCTTTGGTTAGTTAGCTCAAAGAAGTACAACCAGGTTCTTGTTTGGGGCCTTAGTCAGCTCAAGAAGCACTTCTCCCATTCACCAAGGATAGTCAGCTCATAGGAGCACTTCTAGGTTTTTCTTAAATCGATTCCAATTTAGAGTTGCTAGTTTACTAGAGACAATCTTACCTAGGTTAGTTAGCTTAGAAAAACATGACTAGGTTGTCATTTTAGGGTAGGAGCACTTTGCCCATTTGCTTAAGTTAATCAACTTAAAAGAGCATGACTAAGCTTTTAAATTCTTTAGGGTTTTAGCTAGCTAAAAAAGCACTTCACTTGTTCGCTTAAGTTAGTCAGCTCAAAGGAGTCCAACTAAGTTTCAATTTAGGGTCTTAAGTGGCTCAAGGAGTACTTCGGCCATTCACCTATCGCCTAGGTTAGTAAGCTCATAGGGGCATAGCCAAGCTTTCAAATTCTTTAGGGTCTTAGCTAGCTCAAGGAACGCTTACCCATCTTTTTCTTTTTAGGATTTTAGTCAGCTCAAGGTGCACTTTACCTATTCACTTAGGTTAGTCAGCTTAGATGAGCAAGACTGGGTTTTTCTTTAGGGTTCTTATTTAACTCAAGGAGTGCTTACCCATCTCATTATCACCAGCTCAAGGAGTGCTTTGCTCGATCATTTAGGTTAGTCAACTTAGAGAAGTAAGACTGAGTTCTTCTTTAAGGTTCTTAGTTAACTTAAGGAACGCTTACCAATCTCATTCTCTTTAGGGTCTTAACCAATTCAAGGAGTGCATTACTCATTCACCTAGGTTAGTTAGCTTAAAGTAATACGACCAGGTTTTTTTTAAGGGTTTTAACCAGCTCAAAGAGCACTTACTCATCTCATTCTCTTTAAGGCCTTAGCCAGCTTAAGAAGTGGTTTGTCTATTCATCTAGGTTAGTCAACTCAAAGAAGTGCAACTAGGTTCTTCTTTAGAGGTCTTAGCCAACTGAAAGAGCACTTACCCATCTCATTCTCTTTAGGACCTTAACTAGCTCAAGGAGTACTTCGCTTGTTTACTTAGGTTAGTCAGTTTAGAGGAATATGACTAAGTTCTTCTTTAGGAGTTTTAGCTAGCTTAAGGAACGCTTACCCATTCTATTCTTTTTAGGGTCTTAGCCAGCTTAAGGACCACTTCATCCATTTGCCTAGATTAGTCGACTCAGAAGGGTATGACTAGGTTTTCAAATTATTTTTTGGTTTTTGCCAGCCTACAAGGTTGCTACCCTCTTCTAGTTTCTCGGCTAGCCCTTAGAGCGCTTCATCTTTCTTTCACATTCCACTATTCACTAAACCTCTAATAAACCAAACTTAAGAAAGCTAGCTGGTTGTAGCGCTTCTTAGGACAATCCATCTGTAAGCTTCCAAAATTGAGTTTAGGATAACCGAGCTCAGATTTAGGGCTTTTAGGGTAACTTATCCAATTGAGCCCAAACTTTGCAACTAGAATGAAAAAGTTAGTCGAGATATTACAGTGAAGTTAGATTTTAGTAATAACGATCCGAAATCCCAATTTTGCCCTTAGAAATTGGAGTATTTACTAAAGCCCTAAAATGTTCAGAACTCCTAAAATTGAACTTAGATTACAACGAGAACTTAGAGATAAGTTAATTGAGCTATAAAATGAGATAATGTAGTATAATTTACTATAAAAAAAATACACGTAATTTTTTAGTATACCCGGTACAAATAATAATTATACTCGTAAATTAACTTTAAATTGAGTAATTATATATATATTGTGTTGAATTCATGAAATTAACCTTAGAATGTATTCTAAAAATAAAAGATATGCTAGAAACTTAATTATATGAGTAAAGTTATATATTTCACATGTTATTACATAAGGTATAACCTTGTATATTAATTAAAATAATTAATTCTAACATATAATATCTATATTTAAGTAATTATTTAATAAAAGAAAAAGAAAAATTAATTAAATAATATTGGAAGGAGGCGTGGCAGGAGGATGAAATTGCAATGCTGATTCAAAAGGTGAATGTATAATATTTGGACATCTCATGCATAAAAAAAAAAAAAAAGAAATTGGAAAAGAAAATATGAATTAATTAAAGAAAAATTCCTAAACCGACTTTGAAGCACTATAAAAAGCCAAGATCATCAGACAAGATAGTTTTAGCAATTTGGAATCAGAGAAAATCGGAAAGAAAAATTAGAAAAAAATCGTAGAAAAAAAAAACAAATTTAGAAAAAAACAGAAAAATTAGTGAAAGTGTGGAAACCTAACCTAGAGTAGATCTGCTGTGAAACCCAGCCAACCCCACACGGTCCACCCACCGCGCCAGCCGTCCGACAACCGCCCAGCCGCCGCCGGCCACCGGAGCACCCAAGAACACCAAGGTCAAATTTCTGCCATGTTTTTCAATAATTTCTAAAAAATAGTAAATCCGCCCAGAAAATTATGAAAAAAATTACACTTAGGTTATTTTAGACATGCTTTCATGTGATATTTTTATTTTTGAAAAATTCGTAATATTTAATATACTTCATTAAGAAATCTGTAATTCATCCGAATATATATTAGTGAAATAAATATACTATATGATGTTGTTTCTAGCTGAAAATTTTTGTGTAGGATGAGTATGATATATGGGTAATTTCTACGTAGCCCAAATTTTTATTTGAATGATTTTAATATTTATTGAATTTTTAGGCTTGAAATTGGTCCGAAAATAGGCTGAAATTATGAATTTAATAGGAAATTATGAAATTAATTGATGAAATGGACATGTACTGATCTATAATAAATAATAATGGTATTGAGTCAGATTGGAATTAATTGGATACTAAAAGAATTATAATTGGATAATTAGTCAAATTTAGGGGTAAAATCGTCAATACGAAAATATAGGCAATAGGTTGAAAACTTGAAACCGAGTGATAATTGAATTCCCTATATTTTTAGAAGTCCATAGAAATTTTCGGGGAATTATTAGGTGATCCGAACTATTTACTACGAATTTATTAAGTAAAATAGCTTAAATTACAAGTCGGGATGTATTTGTAATATTAATAGACTAAAATGAGTAAAATAGATAAATAAAACCTATATATAGGATCGCTAGTCGAATTGGGTTAAATAGAGATTTTATTACAATTATTAATATTTTCTGATCGAGATGTACTTTAGGTGTATTAAAATTGAATAATACTTATATTATTACAATATAAGGACAAATTGGATAAAATATAATTTAAAACTGTAAATTATGCATAATACGGTCGTTTTTATATAATTATGTATAATTGTATTAAAAATTCAAACTACCCGTTAAAATCCATCTCTAAGAACAGGACTCATAAGATGTGTCGTTAAGTCTATACGAACTCAATGACACTAGTTTTGTTGAAATCGGATAACCTTAAGCAAACTAGCTTATATCTATAACATATTCAAGAATATACACATTTCGGTAACTCTACCAGAATCAAAACGTGAATTAATAAATAAAAAGTACGTTTCGATACGATCAAAACGATATATAATACGTAATAGTAAATATGATGTATAATGTTAATAATTAATAATTTAATAACATGACAGTATATTATGGAAATAATATATATATATATGTATATATATATATTCATTTTAGATTAAACCCTAATGTTTTCGTAATTATTACGAAAACTAAATTTAGACCTTTTGTGTAATTAGGACCTTCCAAAGACGGCTGACAATTCAAGTCAGAAATAACGAACGTCTGAACAAGTAAGTTGGGATGGTAGCTTCGCCGCTGTTTGGGTACTATTTTAAAAGTATCCGGAGACCCAAGAGTACTTTTGGTTGTGTTTGTAGTTAGATGATTATGCGCATGCTATGTGTGTGAATGATACTCTGTTGTAACAGGAGTTCAACTCCTTGGTGTGCTGTTCTGCATATTTGCATGGATTCTGTATTGTGTGAACTTATTGGTCACCTCTGATTATCACTAATGATTATTCGACTAAAGTGTAATTGGTCACGCATAATCACCCGTTAGGGGAAACGATTAAGAGTGTTAAGCCAAACACCGACTTCCTTCGATGAGGATAGCTGAAATGGTCCTTTCCCCATCCTTAGTCGAACTAAGTGATAGGCGAGGAGGTCGCGGCAAGGTTGGGGGCCGTGGTTCGAAGGCGGTCTTGGGAGGGGGGTGTTCTCCATTGCACAAGCCCGGGTTTGGTTTAACTTTAGTCGCGATGAAACTCCTCAATCTAGGTTGGAGCGGATGAAATTTCTCTAACCTCACAGTGGACCGGTTAATATTGTGCGATGTTTTCATTTGAGTGATTGCATTGCATTTCATCATAATTATTAACCTTATTTGTGATTGTATAGTACTCTTCTGACTCCGCCCCACTTACTGAGCTAGTTGTGCTCACACCCCTACAGACTCTTTTGCAGGTACTGAGTGAAGATAAAAGATGTTCCGGTACCAACGTTCTCAGGTTAGTGTGCTGCTGTGTGGGAAAGTAAGGAACGAGGAATTTAACTGAACCTGAGCTTTTGCTTTGTCTTTAAGTTTTGAAGAAAACTAAATGGGAATTCCCTGGGAGCCCACTAGTTTTCTAACTTATTGTATATAAATCGTATAACCTGTGGTT